>OMLB01019697.1:0-10763 GCA_900302555.1 Myripristis jacobus
CGTCTCTTTGCCAAAGGTGGAGAATGACTTATCAGCCGTTTGCTCGGGGCTTTCAAATACCTCAGTGTCCGGGACTGAGTCCATGCCGGGCACGTGGAGGTTGCTGCGGTAGTCTGGGCCCTGGCGCCCATCAGAGGGCACGAAGGTTGGCATCCAGCAGCGGTCGGAGTGGCCCAGGGCTTTGCACTCCTCCGTACAGTTAGAGAACAGATCAGCGCCTGGCCGAGGGGACAGAGGGAGGGGAGTTTGACAGGGAGAGAGCGAGAGAGCAAGAGGGAAAATGAAAGCAGGGGAAAGATGGGAGACAAAGTCAAAGAGGAGGGAGAGGCAAGGGAGAGAGTAAAAAGAGAGAGGAGAGAGATCAGTGTTAAAATCATATACATACTGATTGATTTAAAAAAAAAAAAATTAGTGCAACGCACACAAAGCGCAAAGGCCTCACGGGTTTACAAGAAACTAAAAATACAGCTGCAGCGGTGAAACTAAACTGCAAAATTACGGATTGTTGTACCTCCTCGGCCTGAAAACAACACATTCTGCTTTCTCTCCTGAGCCTTGGCAAATAAAATCAGTCACAAAAAAAGTGGACATGTGATTGCCAAAGGCATAAATGCAGGAAAATATATGCACACACATACACAATTCATCCCTTCACACAAAATGTGTATTTTTTTAACATAAAAACCATGACATTAATGACCTATCTATCTTTTGATATTCTGCTGCATTATCTTTTTAAAGATTTTTTTTGGGGCATTTCTGCTTTATTTGACAGTGACAGAAGAGAGAGACAGGACAGGCAGGGGACAGAGAGGGGACGACATGCAGCAAAGGGCCTGAGATCGGATTCAGACCCGAACGCTGCGATCAGGACTCAGCCTTAACACGTGGTGCACACATGCAGGTGCCCACTGCCGCATTATCATTACGTGTATGAACGGCATGTATGCTAGAACACAAATGCATTCCAGTAAATGAAACTAAATGATGTTGACTTGTTGAGTCACCCAGCCAGCTGTCCTGTAAGGACTCACAACCTGTCAAGGCCATGTTTGCTTGAATGAAAAGGGTTTATAAATAAGATGTCGTTACTCTATTTACTCTATTACATTTTCCTTCAAAGTGCATTCCTTACTCTATGTCCTCATAAACAGGACAAACAAAAAAAGGAACCTCATTCTCAATTTCTTCTGGGCAATATGGACAATATCAGATGATTCTTGGTGCCTTCATAAGATATTTATACATAAGAGATTTTGCCACTCGAACAAGCAAAAATAAGTTCACAAAACTGCATCCCTTTTACTGTAATACAGTGTTTACAATGAAGGGGGAAAAACACATGCCATACCACGATATTCAAAATCCCAGATGATATTTAGCCTCTAAATATCACCACATTGATGTAATATTACCCAGCCCTAATTTCTCCTCGCTCACACAGCAAAACAAAGTCCGTCCTCCTCTGGAGCGGCATTAAACGTGCATGTCAAGCAGGCTAAAATGAAACATAGGATCCAGGCACAAAGACACACACACTTTGGCCCTTTGTATTTCCACAAACCTATATGCACAAGTGTGCACGCGCGTGGTCTGCTCTCTAATTCCTGATGGCCGGGTTCTCTCTTTCACCATCGGGAAGATCAAAGCCGCCCATACTGCGGAGAGATAAAGCCTCTCTGCTAACACACACACACAAACACACACACACACAAACACACACACACTCTGTATGTAGGCGAAAGTGATAGAGTGAGAAAGGAAGCACCTCTCGGGACTGCTGCTCCATGAAAACACCTCAGGATGAACTCTCTCTCTCTCCCCTGGACTCTAATGATTTCAAAACCCAATCCACGTCTTTTTTTTCTTTTCTTTTTCCTTTTGATCATACACAAACGCTTGACAGAAACGCCTTAACCCCAAATTAATTCGATTACAAACTCCTTTTTAGTTCCAGTCGAGTACAAATCACAGACCTCCCAACCCGAGCAGCATTAGACCACAACCTTTATTTGACTGACCTACATGGAAAGATTTTAGATGTCACTGATTTTTGGGAGATTGTCAGAGACTTACCAAGTTGTTACTCGCAAACAGGCTGATCTACCTTTATATATTATATTGGGGCAGTTGATTAACGAAACCACAAGCCCAACAGTCTTGGATTACTCTGGCTGCCCTGTCCCAGCGCTGGCATCACACTCCCACCTTTCTCAAAGCTGGGAATGCTATTGTCGCACATGAATGGCTACAGGTACGACACAAAACCGGTTTGAGCATGCTCAGACGCTTTCGTGCAGAGCAATTATTTTCAAGGCTTTCAGTGTTTTAATGCTGTGAGTGAAACTCGGCACATGAGAAAATCACCTTTTGTTAAGGAATGAAGGGGAAAAGAGTTAACAAGAATGTGAGTCACTCTGAGCAGCTATTCAGGCAGCATGTAAGCTTTAAGCACACTCACAATCAGACTCAGGAATACTTTATTGATCCTCGAGGGGGAATTGGGTCAGTTGCAGTAGTTCAAATTCTCAAGAGAAGAATTAAATTACAAGCAATAGAAAAAGAAATATGAAATATAAAAAGATGTGCATTGTGCATAAAATATGTGAATTCTGTACAAAGTTGTAAAAAAGAAGTGTGTGCATTATGTCTAAATATGTGCCTTAATCCTCCACAATATTACAACAATAAATACAGAGAAAAGAACCAGTTGCAACCATTTACTTTTATGGTCATTTTCTTGAAGTTTTAAGTATAGAATCATTGTACTTGTAATATTTTGATCATTGTTACGTCATTTTCTTTTAATATTTTTCTTTTTTTGATAATTTCTGGTTATTTTGTGGTCTTTTAATGTTTATTTGTTTGTTTGTTTATGTATTACCTTTATTTGCCTTGAGCAATTTTCTTGTATTTTTTCCCATTTATTTTCTCACTTTTTAAAAATACATTTTAAAGTATTAATTTTGTAATTTGTTGAAAGAAATCAAGTGATCAAAGGGTTAAGCCTGTCCACAGGCTCCTGGGTTTCAAAGGGTTAAGCCAAATTGTGTTTTCTTTTGCCCCCATATGTTTCTGCAATCGGGCCCTGAGCCTGTGTATGCATGTTTTTGAAATCCAACCTAAATCCGCTTGTTGTGTGTGTGTGTGTGTCTGAGTCGCTGTTTGGGGCTAAAATCTGAACTGTCCAGCTAGGGCTATCTCCTGTTAATCCCTCTGAATACAGACTGATTAGGCTAAGACTACTGCTGTCCAAGTAAGCAGTGTGTGTCTGTGTGTGTGTGTCTGGGTGTGCAATTTGTTGTGTGTGTCTGTAGCGGTCAGCAAAGGGGGAATTTGCTTTGTTACAAAGCGGATTAATTTGGCTTGCCGTCACTAACAGCTTGGAAAAGTGCCCAGTCTCCTAACGAGAGGGTTTCTTATTAAATATTAACCAACATGCCATAAATACATCATCACATTACATTTTAATATGGGCTCTTACACGGGAAGGAAACTACTTACTGTGCAGCAGTCCCTTTACTTGATGTGAAACCAGCTAAAACACACTCACACTAACCTACACACACACACACACACACACACACACACACACAAATAAGGGCACTAGCTGGAACTGAAATTTGTTCCTCAGAGTGATGCCATGGGAAAAGGTTTTTTTTGGTTCTACAAAGAACCTTTCAGTCTATGGTTCACCATGATGAGGAACCAAAGTAGCTGATGGTTCTTCAGGAAACCATACAATTTTTAAAGAACGTTTTCTAGTTCTACTTAGAACTTTTCAGACCATCATTTACCTTGGTGAGGGAACAATTAGGTTCTTCAGTGGCTGGTGCTTCTTCGGGGAACTATCTAGTCTTTCAAAGAACGTTTTGTGGTTTCAGAAAGAACCTTGCAGCCCATGGTTCTTTAGATACCTAAAAGAGCCATAAAAAGTTGTTTGAGGAAAGCGCAGCGGTCATGTCAAAGATGAGGGGTGAGAAAGGCACAAGGAGATAGCAGTACGTTCTCATCTCAGGAAAACTCAGAGCGTCAACTAGAACCGAAAATAGTTCCTCATGGTGGTGCTAGGACGACTTCTGATTCCACAAAGAACCATTCAGAGCACACTTCTTTATAACAAACCACTCCCAGAATTGTTTGCCCTGGTTCTTTGTTTTTTAAAGAATTATTTCTTAAATTGTTTGTTCTGGTTCTTTGTTCTTTGAGAAACTGTTTCTTTGATTGTGGTTAAAGTTCTTTGAAGAAACATTTGTTTAAATGGTTCATGAAAGAACTGTAGTCTAAATGGTTCTTGGATCTTTATAGAATCATTTCTTAAACGGTTCTTCATAGAATCACCAAAGGTGCTTCAAAAACAGATAAAAAAATCTTTGAGGAAATGGTTCTTCCAACAACTTTAACCCCCTGAAAAAGTTCCATTTTCAAACATTTTCAAAATGGTTCTTGGTGGAACCAATTGGTTCAATGAAGAATGCTTTTTGTTTGTTTTTTTTTAGTAGCCGATTGTTCTTCATGGAACCACAGTCTTTTCAAGAACCATTTTACAGCCCTTCTTTTTCTGTGTTGAGGCACCAGCACATGCAGGAGTGCTGCACTGTAGCTGTGTAGCTGCTGCAGCAGCAAATAAGGCTGGTTTCATCCCTGAGAAAGAAACGAAGGGAAAACGCCTCTCATAGCCATGACTGGAAGGAGGACACAGTGCTCCGCTGAAATTGCAAAATGGATGCTGTGTTAATTCTCAAAATGGGAACGAGAAATGTGGCATTTAGACTCTCAGTCACAGAGATAAGACAAGTCTTGCACGCACATGCTCTCTCTTTCTCTCTCTCTGTCTCACACACACACACACACACACACACACACACACACCAAATACAGACAGAGAAAGAGAAAGAGAGAGAGCAAGAAAGTGAGAGAGAGGGAGGAAGGGCAGTTTCAGCCAAAAAGCCAGATCAAGACATCTTGATATTTCTTGACATTTTGGTGAAATTAGATGTTCCCCTGGCACACAAGACAGTCTGTGTTGAATCAAAAGGATATAAACCCCCCCCACACATTTCAGCTGTAAATCTGACCCCCCCTCGGTCACGCTTAAAATGTGAATAAAGGTTAATATCCTTATCGCACGGCTATGTAGTTTTGCAACGATTCTACCCTGAGCAAACATGTATTATAAGGCCTCGTCCGCGACGGCGGCAGCGCATCTGCCCTCCACTTCAACACGGGATGAAAAAGAACTGTGTCAACAAGTCTCACGCGTTAAGCAAACACAAATAGAGAGGCCAAGCAGGATGGAGAGAGAGAGAGACACACAGGGCGGGTGAGAGAGAGAGTGAGAAAGAGAGAGAGAGGTAATGCGATCTTCAAATGCACTGACCCTCGTTACTTTTAATGCCTCATGTCATCTTAGCATTCTGCACGACGCTCGCGCAGGGCAAACGCAAAGTCTCGATAATAACCTTCATTTGGTAATTGGTATGCAGAGGTCTGAAAAATGAATTACTGATCAGTGAGCTGTTACCACGGTGATAACGTGAACCGCAGGCCTAAGGAGGAATTCATCATGGCAGTGTGTGTGTGTGTGTGTGTGTGTGTGTGTGAGGGGGTGAGGTAGAGGTTGAAAGAAAAGTGGATAACCAGCTTGACTCATGTGGCCCTATAAGTCCATGACACTGGCTTTATTGAGAAAATATACCCAGCACATTTACCAGGTCTCAATGTGGGCTCCTCTAGGGGCCTCCAAGGGTCCTTAAGGGGGTCCTGGGGGGAGAACGTTTCATTATCATTTCAATTTCAACTGCTAGAAATGATCCCACATACAGAATGTGTACAATAACTACTCAACTTAAATGTTTCACTCTCACATAAAGTGCAGATTGCTCTAAAATATTCCCACACGGATCCCTGGGACAAATCTAGGTGTCCAGAGTCTAAAACGGGTCTATTTGTGCATCAGGGACATGAAAACATTCCACAACCCCTGCTGCAACATATATTGCAATAGTTGTGTGGCCCTGAGATCAGTTGCCACCTAAACTGGAAGTAAAAATACATAAGCACATACTGAAAAAATGTATGTTTCATGTTAAATCTTTTTTGTACGATTTAATCCCATAAACTCCCTTTTTCCATATTTCAATGCCACATGAATATTCTATATCTGCTGGCTGCTTTTGTCTGGCTGCGGCATTACATCAAATAGAGAAGGTCTACATGTCTTGCGCATCATTTTAGATACATTTCCCAGGAATTCAGCAGGACATATTGGGTATCTTTGGAAACCTTGGGATCTCTGCTTGAGTTTGAAATAAAGTTCTGTGGGTTTGAACAAAACTCAGCTGAGCAGCAATGACGCACCTACCCACGGGTGTGGCAGAGATGAAGAGGTTAAATTTGTCACATCTTTCCAGTGCAGACAGGGTCCACTCAAGAAAGGACTTCTAAAGTCGTGATAGCATGGAGCAGAAATGGCAAAAAAAGCAAATTCTGAACTTACTGTCTATTCAAAATTGCCTTGGAAACAGAGTCCTATGTTGAGAAGATTATGTCACGACAGATTTGAAGTGCAGTGATAAATTTGGTGTTGCTCCACTGGCAGCAGAAACTGGTAAATACACAAAGTGAGTGGGTAAACGTCTCAGTGTTGTTTATAATAATGAATCTATTGAATCTGAATCCTTAAACTGTAATCTTCATGATGGTATCCGCTCTCAGCTCTTGTCCCGTCTCTCACAATGTGTTGCTAAATTTAATGACCTAGATCAGTGGTTCTCAACCTGTTTTAGGCTTTTGAAGCAAACCAATTCTGGCTCTTAAAACAAATCAATTCAAGAGTGGTGGAGAGTCCAGCGGGGGCAAAAAAAAAACTTTTTTAGGATGTTGCATTTGAAGCCTTTAAAACTACTCAGTATTTCAAAAGAAAACAGAAAAAAGGAGTAAAATCTGACAAAATAATCATGATAATTCTGCATACCAAAATTTTGTCTTTCCCCTAATCATCCTGAGACCCCCCAAGAACTCACATGAACCCCACGTTGAGAAGCACTGATCTAGATGATACCAGTGACTTTGTGTGTTATTTTATCTGGTAAATTCAAATTTTCAGATATGCATATAATATTAGATGCTAATTCATTCTCATGAATTGTTGTCTTTTATGTAACGTGACTTGTTTCTCCTCTGTAGTGGTCCTCAGCACCTTTTATACTTATTTTTGATGAATGTGATGATACAAGATTTGTAATGTAATCTGTGTGTGTTGAGGAGTGATACATTAATGAACAATTCTATTTATTTATCAGCATATATTTGTATTTCTGATGTGTGCAAATTTTTTCTGGTTTTACTCAGTTTATCAAAAATATGAGATATACTATATTAATAGTACCACCTCTAGTATTACTACTGGTAGCAATAGCAGTAGTAGTAGTATTGAAGTAGTTGGAGCAACAGTGATGCCAAACAGGATTTTTTTTGTTTTGTTTTTTTGTATCTCTCAAAACATTCACCAGGCTGAAGCATGCATCCATATCGAGGTTATAGAGGGGTCATACTTTAATATTGCTGCACTACACAACTACACACACATCTGCACACTGCAACACAGAGTACAGTATTTGTGACACTGTTTATCTGAATCCTGCTTGTGACCTTTTCTCCAAGTCGACCGCTCTCTCTCTCTCCATCTCTCTCTCCCTCTCTCGCTTTCCCCCGTTGCCTGTCACTCTCCACTGCACACTGAAATACCTTAAAAATAATCTTAGAAAGCAGTGATGGGCTGATCAAGAAGATTGTTATCAGACCTGAGTATTGGCCATGCGTTTGGTACATGATAATGTGACTGAACAGAGCTATGAAGGCCAGAAATTAAAACGGGACTCGAGGCAAAAGCGCCCTTGAAAGTTCATGAGATGCCAGTGAAATTAAAAATGAGAGGGGAAAAAAATTACCCTGATAATTAGGCGTACCCTTTTTTTCCTTTCCATCCTGTTCACATTTTATTCATTGAGGTGCTGATTATTCATATGTCAGTGTGACCACTGTCCCCACCCTCAGTGATATAACCTGTGATTCTTTCTGGAATTCTGGCAGAGCAAAACGGAGGGTTCTGATCACAAAACAACAACTACAGCCTGAAGCAAGTAGGAAATGTTGGCACCATCGAGACTAGCAGCAGAGGAGGAAAACGCTGACCGACACTCTCACTGCATCAACAACAAAAAAATACAAAAAACCAATATGGTAAAAGAAATAGAAAAAAATCAACAGTGGAACAGTGGAGGGGAGGAAGGCGGACAGGGAGGTGGGAATGACACCATTTTTCTTTGGAAGGAATAAATCCAGTTTCCAGCAGTGTTAGTGGGACTAATTGAGTGTTTATCTGTTAATATCAAAATGCCACAGCTCAAAATGGACCAAAACATCCTTAGAAATCAGATCAAGGGGCTAATAAAATCCTCTGCAAAAAACAATACACATATTAGTCCACAATGTTGATCCAAGCAGGGAAGAGACTAGACTAACATAGAAATGCAACGAATAGATGGATGGATGCATGTTTATTTAACATTAGCATTTATTAAATACTAAAGTAGTTCAAGTATACCCTAGCCACTGTGAAACTCAATTAGCACCCAGAATAAGCCTGTGTTATTTTCCAGAACTGTGGAAGCAGAGGACGCTAAGCCATGCTATCAATTATCCTAATCAAACAAAGACTTAATGCACAGCAAATAATCTGTTTAAAGGCACTAAGCTCTCTGATAACTCTGCAACAAAGCAACTGTATCCTATTTGCCACACCAAGGGTACTCAAAGTCAACAGAAAAGTGCTGGTGGCCCTGGCAATGCATCAAAACTCTAGATATAGATGCCGGCAAACCCGAGCCAGCCAACGAGCTCATATGGGATGGTCCCAAATATGAGAATGGGACTATTCATAACAGAATATATGCTGCAGGAGAAATAGGACAAACTCTGTCCACACAGAGCAGCTGGCAGAGCCCCGATTAGGATAAAATGTACCGCAGTGATAAAAGCAAGACAATTGCTGCAAAGGTGAAGGTAGAATACTCAGGTTATTAGGACTCTACTTCTGCTATGTAGTCCCTCAGATGAGCCTTGCAGGGCTTAAGGGGGGTCCTCAGCTAAATGATGAATAGCTTAACTTCCCCGTAATTTAATTCACTAGAAACTGCTAGAATGAACATTGAACATTTAACCTTAGAAACCTGAGCAAATCAGCTTGATTTCGTCAAAAAAAAAGCCGGAAAAAAACAATAAATTAAAAAAAAACAAATGTGGAAGACTGGTAAAAAAAACACCACACAAAAAAACAAACAAACAAGAAACTGACCAGAAAATTTGCAAAATTAGCAGAAATGTATTTCTGATAACTCAGTTAACAATTAAAACTATTTATATTTAATGGTCAGAACAGTGATGCTGGATCAGACTGCATTGTAATACTGAACACAAATCGAAAGATCCTCTTGATATAAGGGTCCTTATAGGGCAAAATCACATCACATGCTGTGCTCGCCCCTTACTGAAAGTCAACGAGGAAAAATTTGAAAAGTTTGCGAAGGCCAGGTCTGTGTGAGCCACACAGGCCCCTATAGCAGGAGTGGCAGGGGAAGTGGCAAGCCAGGCAAGCTTCATTTGGCATGGTGAGGGCCCCCGCTGTGGCCAGGCCGCTCGACCAGACATGATGACAGCCTCCATCCACAGAGGGCCCGCACCAAAGGAGCCCCATGAATGAATGAAGACATAAAACCCACATTCATAACTCAGCGGGGCACTATTGTATGAGCTCAGATGAGGTCCTTTAGGCGGCGGAGATTAAAATAAGAAGGGAAAAAAAGGAAGGGTAGAGAGGAATGTGGTTACAGAGGGAGCGAGTGCTGGGTGATGGTGTAAACTAACAGAGCAGAAGTACTTTGCTACCATATTTTTTTATTTTTTTTATTTTTTTTATTTTTTTATTTTTTTTATTTTTTACAATTTTTTTCACTTTATTTCCCTGTTTGCTTACAATTTTAGTTCACTACATTGTAAGAATAAACTATGTACCTTTCCCTGGATGGACTTCTCTATAAAATATGCAAAGAAAATACATGGATACCGTTTCGTGAAGTTTTTCCTGACAGATTTTAACCCCAAAAATCAAGCAGCGCCCCCTGGTGCCACTAAAACAAAAGTGAGCACCTGGCTTAAGCAAGCTTTTGTCCGTTTTAGAAAACTTTTTTTTTCTTTGTTGATCTTCATTTTACTGATGGATATTGCCAAAGAGATATATTTTATTGTGTTTTTCCTACAGAAGCTGGCTTTCAATTGTTTTCAGTGAACATATGAAAAAAGTTTTTTTACTAAGCACAATTTACTTAGACTTTTGAATCGTAAGTGCACTTACTGCATACCAGATATTTTGGGGCTTTTACTTACCAGTAATAGGTGACTTTCCCTTTTACTAGTCTTTAAATAAGGTATCTTTACTGTTATGAATTTTCATTGCATTTCACACCACTGGTGCTGGGTGAGAAAAGAGGGAAGGGACAAGAATGGAGAAAGCAGGGAAGGGGGAGTGGGAGGCAGGATCCAGCCAGAGCGTAAGTGCGAGTGGATGAATGAATTAATTTCATGAACGAATGAATTGCCTGTTTTGTTTTTGCGATGGCTGCAACCTATTTGGTCCCGCTCCCAGCGCTCCAGTTGCGAGGGCCGCCTCATTAAAAAGCCTGTCACGTTCCGTCAAGACTTGG
>OMLB01019699.1:0-10077 GCA_900302555.1 Myripristis jacobus
CCTTCCCCTGCTTCTGCTTCACCTCTCCTTCTTCCTTCTCCTCGCTCTCCTAAGGATTCACACAAACACACAGCAAAGTTTCTGGACTTTTCTTACTGTTAATATACTGCTAATATTTTGCTAATGTTCTAATGCTTTTATTTTGTAGTTCATCCCTATTTTGTTTGCTAGTTTTCCTAAAACCAGCAGCACTGTCTGTTTTGATGACTTTTTGAGGGTGGAGTGAAAAACGCTCCCTCCGCCAAGGAAAATAGTCCCTGGGGAAATGTTTTGCTTTCCACAGTTAATTGTGTGGTTTCTGAATTTTGAGGACTTTGTTAGCTGCAGAAGCAGAACATTAAAAGGTGGCTGTTTCAACCAGAAATTAAACTTTTGATTCTATGTTGTGAAATCTTTAGATCCCCTGCATAATTTGCTAAATGGTGTGCTGTGATGTAAAATGTGGGGAAATTGAAGTAAATGGGCCAAAAATTAAATATCATCGATAAAAGTCTGATTTCTTCATATATTTGAATGTAAAAGTGCATTATGCACTCTTTTTTAATGAACTGATTAATCATTTACTCTTAAAGTGATCAGAGTCCAATGTGAGTGTCTTCCAATATCTTCCTTAGTCTGACCAGCAGCCAAAAACCTCAAAGCATGAATTTTATTATGATTTAGATGGAGAAAAGGAAGACAGTCTTAGCATCTTAGTGAAGTGCAGTGTTTTTTTCTTGACGACTGAAAGCCTAAAATGATTAATTGATCAAAATGATGAAAATGATCAAAATTCTGCAGACTGACTAATCAATTAATGGTTTCAGCACAAATATTATTAGTAGTAGTATTAGTAATCTAGCTGCACTATTTTTAGTAACTGTATCTGAAGATAAAGAAATGGAATGAATGTGTTATTCTCTATGTATATGTGTGTATGTGCGTGTGTGCAGCTCTGTACCAGCATGGCCCTGTGGCTCCAGTCTGCCTCTCTGCTGGTGTTACTGGTCCTGTCGTGGCCAGGTTCCCAGGCTGCTGCCCCGCCCCAGCACCTGTGTGGCTCTCACCTGGTGGACGCCCTCTACCTGGTGTGTGGGGACACAGGCTTCTTCTACAACCCTAACCCCAAGAGAGACGTCAACCCCCTGCTGGGTAAGATGCGCGCACACACACACACACACACACACACACACACACACACACACACACCTCAGACTCAGAATTATCATTCTGATTATTCAATATTAAATAACTGCATTGTCCCCATGAGAAATACAGTCACCCTGTCACAAGATCCAGCATCTCTCCAAGCTCAATCAAAATCAGTCTGTAAATCCATAATTTTCAGAGTTTACCTGACGTAATTATAGCACATCAATTGTATCAGATTTTTTTTTAAAGCTGCAAAAAATGAAAAAAAGAAAGAAAAAACATTTAGATAGAGAAAGGCTGACTCAACTGACAAAACATGGAATAAGGACATAATTAGGGGTCCAAACACCAGTGCTGGTTCCCAGTATTAGCGATGCTGGGAGCCCTATTTAAATTGCTCAAAAAAACAAAAACAAAAACAAAAAAAAAACCACTGATTTGCATACAGGACACATCCATTTCAAACAAACGTTTGAAATCCCGAAATATGCAAAACTTACTTGCCTCCAACAGATCATTTTTCACATTCAGATGTTTATAACATTGGCCCTGATTATCCTACAGACATGTGACCTGTGTCATATCAAGTGGGAAGCCATGCTCCATAGCTTTCATACAGGATGTTGCCACTTCCACCAGATTCCACCTTCTGCCATTTTAAATTTTCTGAAAAAACTTCTTTTTCAAACTCTTACTATCTCACCATTAGAGTGTGGATTGGGAGGCATATTTTTGTCTGTACCCGACCCACGCCTGAGAGCATAGTAACCGAGCCCGATCCAAACTCACTAGGCATCCTTGTTTTTGTGTCCAAACCCGACCCGAGCCCGAGATTTTGGACCACCTAAAATAGCCTATGTGTTGCCTTCAGCGTCATCATGTAAACTCCAGCATTACACAGAAAGCTGCCCAGGACAGACAGTGGGTCTATCATTTTTCACTGAAATAACGTCAATGTGACCAAGCCCAACCCGAACCTGAACATTATTTCTAAATATCTGACCAAACCCGGCCAAACTCGTCGGGTCCTGACAGGTCCCAACAGGCCACAGTCAGATATCCATACTCTCTCCATACCCCACTTACACCTGCTGCAGGTCGAGTTTAATGACTGAGTTTGTGGCTGGCCAGACCTGCTACTAAATTACCTGAAGATCTAACATATTAATCATCTGAGTCTGGATCAGAGATGACAGAGATACGGCCGGTGGCCCAAATCTGGCCAGTGAGGATGTCTCATCTGGCCCCCAGGATGTTTTGGAGGGAAATGAGGAAAACATTAAAAAAGCATATTTTTAAATTAAATAATTTTAAATTCAAGAATTATCAACTATGTGTGATAAGCAAAATAAGCTTTTTGATAAATTGATAAATTAATAATTTATGATAAATTCTGGTAATTTAAGTAGACCTAGCATTCCAAAATATCCATCATGTGGAAGTAAAGTTAAAACCAGCAGGCTATTCATTTAGCAAACCTGCTGTCATAAAAGCAAATGGTTGCCATGAAATGTAGATTTTTTTCCACAAAGATGGAGAGAGCAGTTAATTTCTTCCGGTAGGTAAATGACAAACCTGTCTGCTGTACATTTGCTATAGTTCTCTCTTCTGCTTGATGTAATTCTACATTATGTGTTATTTTCATGAGCCAACATGCAGTTTCTCATTGATTGATAGGCTACAAAGTGATTGATTTAAAATAATAAATCACAATCCATGTATCCATGCTAGTAAAAATAATCCAGCCCCCATGAAGGTCTCATTTGATTGAATGTGGCCCACTACCTGAGATAAGACCTGAGTCTGACACTCTTGGTCTGGAGGGTTCTTGTTTCCTCTGATTTTGATTGTTTAAATCTCGTGCATGGCCATCTGTCCTGTCAGGTTTCCTCTCTCCTAAGGCCAGCGGAGCAACAGGTGGAGAGAATGAGGTTGCTGAGTTTGCCTTCAAGGACCAGATGGAGATGATGGTGAAGAGAGGCATCGTGGAGCAGTGCTGTCACAAGCCCTGCAACATCTTTGACCTCCAAAACTACTGCAACTGAAGCTGGCTGACCCTCAGCTTACACTCAGCCCAGCTTCGCTAAGCCTAGCCTAGCCAATGGCATCCTGGCTAATTTAGCTCAGCTAGCAGCTCAGCATCTTGGCTAAACTAGCCTTCTCCCCCCTGCAAGGCTGCCGCCTCTCTGAAAAGCCAGCTGTTGTCATTGTACACAAAAAAGTGCTGAGAAGTAAATGAAATTATTTTTTTCCTAGAAAATAAATTTCTATGAATTGAGAAAGTGTTGTGGCTGAGTTGTTCCTTCATGGTATCTATCTATCTATCTATCTATCTATCTATCTATCTATCTATCTATCTATCTATCTATCTATCTAAAAAGCAGCTGTTTTGGAATGTACAAGGGCAACATGAGTATTGTGTCACTGTCCAAAACTTATGGACCTAGCAGTCGATAAATATACCAAACGTGCCATGCAATATTGATGTAGTTTATTTCATTTTAATTTTGTTTTGCAAACACATCGTGCCACTAGACTTGTGGTAGCTCTGTTTTGATGAATGTCACTAGTGTTTTTTGGTTTTTTTTTTTGTCAGCTCATGAAACATTTTGCTGGTAGCCTGCTATCTTCCCACATATTAACTACACACCCGTTCAAAAACTTTTCGATAGATAGATAGATTGATAAATAGGGCCATTATTTATGGCCATTCAGACACAAAATGCAAGGGAAGGTTGAAAGAGGACAATTAATTATACAAAAAGACAATTTATGTGTTATGTTCTTAATTCAATTGAATTTATTTTTTTTTTTTTTCATTTATGTCTATGTTATTAGACTATTTTAATCTATGAAAACACATTCCTGGTCTTTCCAGATACTTTAGTTAAACTTTACTTGAGCACATAATTGAGGACTGAAGCTGAAGGGATCTTTTTTCCCCACCATTCTTTCATTTCATAGAAGGTTTGTGTCCTTCCTGCCTGCAGTTTCACTGTTGTCCTGCTTGGCGGGGCAGGTTCACCTGTTTTGAGTGCGGCTGAGCCCGGTGGGGTGGGGCTTGGTGTCAGGTGTCTCCTGCTTACCTCTGACTCTCTGTTCATTTTCAGGAACGTCACAGTCTCGTCAGTAACTCTGTGTAGCAGAGCTTTCATGCATGAAACCAGACGTTGGTGGATAAATCGTGAATTCATGACTGTCTCCGTCCTCTCTGACCTGGAAACAGGAATATATTTTTGTTAGCTTTTTTCCCTTTCCTCTTGGTCAGTGCTGTTGTGAATTAGTGGATTCTAAACAAAGGCAGCACCATGCAAGATGCTCACCTCACTAATGAGACATGCAGGAATGGTAAGAGACTGCCTTTTAAACATCACTTTGAAAGCAATTATAGGGTAACGAGCAATTCAGACATCAACATTATATTACATCATAGCTTCTCTCTCTCTTCCTGTGAGGATGAGTGTGTGCGTGTGTGTGTCTGAGAGAGAAAGAGAGTCAGGGAGAGAGAGAGAGAGAGAGAGAGAGAGAGAGAGATTCCCTCTCAAGGAAACATCTGAAAGGTGTGGCAGCAAATAAGTGTTAAGATGAGCAAATTATGGAGATTAACAAATTAGTTAACAACATTCTTTTCTCCTCCAGGACAACTGCGAAACTGTTGGACTTTTAAATATATTCAGCCTAATAGAAGCCACAGTTAGCCTACAGACAGGATGAATCCTAACAGTAAATGTCTAGTGTTACATTCTTAGAATATTCTCTTTTTTAAAGTGGGGTTAAGTCGTATGCAATTCACATTTTATAGCCTTGACTTTATAAAAAGTCAAAAGACAAAAAAGACAATCTACGTCTGTTCTAACTTGTTTTCACACTATGCTCTGATTGTAATGAATCCCACAAGCTGGGTGGCACATTAGATAAAACACAATGAAAACAAAGGAAAAACACCTAAGAAAAGAAGATTGTTTCATGAAAGGAGGTGAAAGGGTGAGACAGGAAAAAAAAAAACCATGAGGACCTTGTTATAGCTTTGCCAAATTCATGTCTCAGATAAGGGCAGGTACATTCAGGACAGGTAAAAATAAACTGAAATTAGTTGAAAATAAGTTACAAGAATACAATTAACAGATCAGTGATGCTGGATCAAGGTTAAATTAAACTAAAATTAAACTAAATACTAAAATTAGGTGTGAAAAAAACATTTTAGGTAACTGAAATGAAAATATAGACTTTAGGAAAAAAAACAAAACCTAACTGAAAAGATATTGTGCTCATACAAAACTAACTAAAAGAAAATAAAAACCTTAGAGAAAATGTGTTGGAGTTGTCTTTGTCAGTTTGGTAAGATGTGCTCACACAGTCAGCATGAGTTTGCGTTGGTGCTAATATTTATTGAGACTGGGACTTCGACATGACTGGGAGTCAGCTGCCTTCACAAAGCGTTGGCTTGGAATTGGAAGACCTATTGTGACAAACACCGCCAGGATTAGAATAAAAAACTAACTCCAGCTCATACTGACACTAAGAAAAACTCTACTCAAACTAAACAGTTTAAAAAAGAAAAACTAAACTGCAACCAGCAAATCCACTCTGGAAACTAACTAAAACTAAAGTGAACTGAAAACAAAAGTTAAGAATGAAATAAAAATAAAAACTAATTAACAAAAAAACTTTAACTCTGTGCTCCATTGATGTCAGATTTGTCATATTTAAATGCTTATGAAAGTTATCTCAAGCATTTAATGGGCACAAAAATGACAATTGTAAAAGTAATTATTGAAAAGAAAGGGTCAAAATACATTTAGCTGTTAAAATTCGGGTGCCCAGCAGACACTGTGGCAAGTGGACCAAAGATGGGATTCGACTCCCTGGGATTTAAACATTGTCCTGTTTGTTCTGTAACCCAGTGTGGGCTGTCAGCAAAATATGAAATATGGGAATTTCCCAGTTTGGGATCAATAAAGTAAATCTATCTATCTATCTATATAAACTGTTAATTCTTCTTCACCCTTGTCAAGTCCTAACCAAACTCCAGTCTTGTCAGTGTTATTCCTCCTTGTGTGTGCAGAGGCCTGGTGTTGACAGTGTCAACATTAAAGTGCTCTGCCCTGTACCTCCTCACATAACGCAAACACAGAGTGGTCCAACCGGTATTGTATAATCCTGCAGCAGTCACACCGACTCACCGAGTGTTTGGACAGGATCAGACCTGCAGACACTAACACAACCGGCGGGGGGGTGGGAGGGGGTGATGTTACCTCTTTACATGCACATCTGCTTCAATTAGTGATTTAGTACATCTCCCAGAATGCCTTTCAGCAAGCCCTTAAAGCACAGGTGTGTGAACATGTACTGTAGCATTCAACCATGGGATAAATGCAAATAGGTGATAGCAAGGCAAGAACAAGTTACACCTCTTACTCAAACACTCAACATGTGGTGTTGCATTGCATGCTGGTCTTTGTGCTGTTCTTCTCACAGAACTTGAATGGTGCAGAGTGGTTTGGGTTAGGGTTAGGGTTAGTCACATAGGCTGTGTCCGAAATCACTCCCTAATCACTATATAGTACACTATATAGTGATTACGCCATTTTGTAGGGGTGTCCGAATGTTTAATGTTCACTATATAGTCCACTGGATGTATCCCACAATCCACCGCGAAATGTAGTGGACATCCGTTGGTCAGTAACCAGGCAATATATCCCATCATGCATTGCGGAACGGCGCCGAACAACGAGCGAAGTAGTGTCAGAAACGGTCTGCTATTGAGTTCACTATATAGTCCACTACATTGAATTCCCTGTATAGTGAGTAGGGAGGAGGGAGTGAGTGAGTGATTTCGGACACAGCCATAAGCTCCGGGACTATACAGGAAGTTGCCATGAACAGACAGTAGGCTATCTGAAATAATGCCAATGTGACTGAACCTGAACATAAATGTAATTATTATTGATTTTGATTTATTAGTGTAAGTAGAACTTTAATCAATTATTTCATGGAACAACATTGAAAAAAAGTCTCATTTGAAATGTAAAATGAGCTCAATGGCTTCTGGGATCCTAGAAATTATCTGAGCATGTGATGGAGAAATGCACAGTGCCAGGTAGAATTTCAGCTGAATTTATATTAAATCTGGTTGTTTTGACCAACTTCATGCTGAAAGATGTTTTTTTTCCAACTACGTTTAAGGTCCCTGTTATAGGTTAATTGCAGTTTTACAAATTTCCAGCTTATTCCCTGTTAATTCCCATATATTCCTGTTAATTCCTTCATGAAAACCAAACCCGGCATTTTAAAAAGAAAACGGCAACAGCGACAGTACGCATTGATCATCACTGAAGTTGACAAAGTTGGAAAATGGCAAGCAAACCGGTACCGTGGTCAAACGAAGAGATAGAGACTTTTCTGTGCTTGGCGGTGTGGCCACCTTGCTATGATGACTCCACCGACGGCGAGGTGGTACTCAGTTGTAATGGAAAACCACTGAAACCGAGGTGAGCCGAGTAGGTACCAGTGGAAAAGTGCCATATGTGTGATGATGTTAGCCCCCACAGTGGCCATTTCGTTGTTGTGAGATCATTTTTGAAAGTTGACCTCACTGTATAAAATGACCTTTAGTGACCTCTAGGAGAATCACAGCCTTATGAAACTTTACAGTCACAAACTAGAGAGTGAGGCCGTTCAGAGGAGCTCTGGTTTTCCAGGTAGATTGACAATAAAGGGGAGTTTCTGAAACATATCCCTATGGATGTGCCTGCCACCAAATTGCTGAAAATGCAATTGTTTTAAATCTCTTAATGTCACATTTCAACATTTTGTCTTTGTCAAAAGTCTCTTGCTTTTCTTGAAATGTCTTTAATTTCTTGTAATGGAAGCCACTGTTTTTCTACCATTCTGGACTACTGTGATATTACACATGAACACATATCATGGTGCTCTGTGGTTCATTACCAGTCATGGAAGACAGGCTCATCATTGCCTCTTATATTCAGTGGTTGACAGGCCTTCTCTGTTGATGCCTCCACTTGGCCACTGATATTTTTCTATTTTTAAGGCAATCTTGGGAGTTCTGCCCAGTTACGTTTCCAGTTATGCCCCAGAAATGCAGTTCGTACCAGTCACACTCTGAAGACACGATACTGATCACTATTGTTGCTCATAAACTCCCCCTTATTGTCAATATACCTGGAAAACCAGACATCCTCTGAATGCCTTTGGTCTCTAAGGCTCATTGAATCCACCAGAGTCTCAGCTTTCCAGTCAAGGCTTTTTAGGCCCCAGTCTGCACAAATACACCATTTTATAACAGGCCACAAGAACACATTTTGACTTCAGGGCTTGTGGCCCAAACTGCATGGGATTAGCAGAAGGTGGGCATGTCTGCAAAGTGGAGAGCTGTGGCTGCCCAGAGAACCCATTTTCACTCAGAGATCTGGAGGTCAGAGGTCAAGGGACCCTGCTGAAAATAGCCAAGCCAGCACTGGAGCAATATTTTTCCCACTTCTGGTTGTGCTCTGTATTACAGATTCTGAACCAGAGCTATTTGCTCCAATGATTTACAATCCTATGTTTATCTCAGACCATGTTAAGTGACTGAAAAGCTGCCTCACATGGTACTGATCAAAGTGCTGTTGCTATTGGTGACTGTCACTGTTTCTGAATCTGATCTATTTTCTTACTTGTTGTTGTAATGATTTTTATGTAGATCTCTGATGGATATGTATGATGTATCTGTACAATTGTGGGACAGGGTGTGGCTGAAATACAGCATGCATGCTCAACCAACTTCCTCTGTATAGATATCAGTTAAATAAAAGAAGAAATACCCCCCCTTCTCTCTCTCTCTCTCTCTGTCTCTAGGCTCTGTGGTGAGGCTGTGGTGTGGCTCCCAGTCTGTAGTGTGTGTGGTTACTGGAGATCATACACCACTCACCACATCCCACATATACCTCAGCAACTCTACACACACATTAGGTAGGCCTTCGTACACACGCACACGCACACACCCACACACACCCACACACACCCACACCCACACGCACACACACATGCACGCACGCACGCATGCACGCACACACACACACACACAGGTTTATGGATTATTTTGAATTTGTGTAGGATTAAGGGTTTGTATTTATGGTAAATGTCTTTGCAGAGTAGTTGAGGGTAAAGGCTATAAGAATGGCAAAGCTGCAAAGTTGTTTGTTTATGGGTGAGGGTTTGTGTTAATGGATAAAGGTATGTATTTATAAGTAAGGGTCTTCTGTTTATAAGTAATGAGGGATCTTTTTTACAGTAAAGTGTATTTGGTTACGGGCCAGGGGGGTGTTCTGTGGGTATGGGTCTTAGTTTAGAAAACAGTTTCACATACACAGATTCAAGATTGTGGCTGGAAGTCAGATTTTTTTAAACACATTTACTGTCAGTGAAAAAGCCATTTTTGGTGTAAGCCAAGCTGAATAATGTCTGGGTGCTGCTCTCTCCAGATCTACTGACCAGCACCATTGACTACAACTTGTGGCTTGGTCTGACTCTTGCTCTGCTGTCTGCCTTCCTGATTGGTGGGAGCGTCATTCTCAAGAAGAAAGCCCTCCTCCGGTTGGCCAGCAACGGAGAGACCAGAGCAGGTGGGTGGAGTTTGATGTCAAACCAGATTTTTTTTTTTATTATTATTTTTTGTTTATTTTTACTAATTTTTAATCTAATTTTGTTTTTGTTTATCAGTTGTCAATTAAAGTTGAGTGTTCATATTTTTATTTTCTGATGCTGTAGTTGAGTTTATTTCTGTAGCTCTTTATGTGAGAATGTCTCAGGGTTGAGGTAAAGCGGCTTTGCAACAGCTTCCAAGTGTGTAAACTTCAGAGGATATAAAAGGTTAAAGTATAGTTTACACAATACACATGGAATTAAATCCAATTAAAAAAAAAAAAATCTGTAAAAATAAAGTCA
>OMLB01019703.1:0-10743 GCA_900302555.1 Myripristis jacobus
CACCCCAATTTGCCTCTTGTGAGGCAGCTCCTTTTACCGCAAAACCTACCAGCACTCCTCTCAGACGTTTCCACCAAGGCCCCTATCCAGCCAGTGAAACCTGATCCAGGGCTGCTAATGGAGCCGGTGAAGTACCACCGGTTTAAAAATCCATATGTGATCAATATCCCTGGCTCCCCAGCCTCCATCCAGATCATTCCATTTGGAAATACATGTGAATGGTACATGCAGAAGTATCATATTGACTTGCATAGTAGGATGCATCGTATTGACTTACGCTAACAAGGTTACTTTGGATGTGGTTGGATACGTGGAAACTAAGGGCTTATGCCTTAGATTAAACCCTTTACACTGACTCATTAATTTAAATGAAAGAAAGCATGAAAGCATTTGCATTAACGTGAAGGAGAACCAAAGTCTGTCTTATCCTTTCAGTGTTTCTACCTGGAGCAGACATTTCTCACTTCTGCTAAAAGTAGTAGGTGGCACTGAAACTAAGGTGAGAATTACTGTTATAATGTGTTATTATCTGTTGCCATGGAAGGTTTTTCCTTGATGGTGGTGGTTGTCTCAGAGTGATGCCTTACTGTGGGCAAGGAGCTCAGTCTTTCTCTTTCATTTTGTCCTTTTGCAGTGGCAGAGCAAAATCTTGATTCAATTTTCAGCAAAGCATGGCCACTATTCTTCATAACTGTAGATGAGAAAGGACAGCAGTGTTATTTAAAAAAAAAGAAATGCAAAAGGAGAATATGAACAGGCAGTTAACCCTGTTCAAATTGTATTGTCATTGATGGCTCGGTGACAGGAAAGCCAATCCGCTTAGCTTTGACATTTGTATAGCTGATTTTTTTTTTTCAATCAGTGTTACATTTCAATATGTGCTACTTTGCATTTAAGAGTCTTTCCATTTAACCCAGTGCATTTTCACCAAGACGCCATTGGTTTCAAAGGCCAGAGAGGCAGCTGTGTAAAAGAAAAAAAAACATGGTTGTTTTTTATTGATCAGTACAAGGTGAGCAGGAAATACTCTGAGGTGTTTATGAGGGCAGGTTACAAGTTATGAGGACACTTGGGCCTGCAGAATTGGACACAGACAGTCCAGACAGTCCTCTTATAGCACACAGTCTCACAGTTCTTCAGACATAAAGAGGCTGGCCTACTGGCATATAGTTGTATACAACTTTTAGCATCCAAAAACATCTCCAAAGATGATTAATTTATTAGTGCTTACCTTGCTTTCTTGTGTATTTTCCCTGAGAAAATATCACCATTCCTTTACTTTTTCTCATAATACATCTGTGGTGTTTATCGCAACATTTGTGCCACTCGATGGAATTTTTGTACTTTTATTTTAATTTTGTTGCTTATGGTATCACCTTAATCACCTTAAGCTTTTGATTAACAACATACACTGCACTGTAACTTTTACTCCTGCTTTATTTGCCTTATTCCTTTTTATCTTTTTTTTTGTTTTAATTGTTTTTAAATGTCTTTTTATGGTGTTATGTTTTATGAAAAGCCCACTGAATTACATTGTTGCTGAAATGTGCTATAAAAAAATAACTTCCCGTAATATTCTTATAATAATCCTATAGGGATTTACACTACAGGGATACTTCTCAATAGTGACCTTATTGTACTTTGTGGACATTGTTCTCTTGTCTTATTACCCACTATAGAGGATTGTGTAGATTATGATTTGTTTGACGCACAGTAGCTACAGTTTAACCCCGTGCTGTCATATTTTTTATAGTACACTGTAGTGTTTTAGGCCCGCGTTGGGTTTTTATGGCGAGGGCTATCAGCAGTCCTATCTCTCCCAAAGTATTTCTCACCCCTATAAAACGCCAGTAATTTGCGGGAACATGCGGACACATTGATGACGTCGGGTGGGTGGCGGTGGGGGTGAAAGAGGGGGCTGTAATTGAATTGTGAATCAACTCGCAGTCAGTCCTAAACACCGCCCCCTTCAAGCTGTCGTCGCACTTTGGGGCTTGCAACGCCCAGTCCAAGATAGAGGGGATCGGAAGGAGTGAGAGAGTGAGTGAGTGAGAAAGAACGAGGAAAAGAGAGAGTGTGTATGCACCGGGGAGAGAGAGAGAGAGAGAGAGAGAGAGAGAGAGAGAGAGAAACATAGACAGTGACATAAGTTTGTAGAATAGCAAATAGGATAGGTATTGAGTGAGAGAGGGAAAAAACGAATTCATTCAATTGCTGCGCAGAAGGGAGACAAGATTTGCCCATAAATTGTTTTCTTGGAGCTGTTAGAATAAAGAGAGGGACGCGGCGTTATTGAATCACACTGATCTGATGATCATGACGGCAGCTGTCGATATGAAACCGACATTAACAATCATAAAGGCTGAAAAAATGGACGGTGAGTAATGAAACTGTTTTGTAAAATCTTGACAGTTAACACGAGTGGCAGTACGCGCAATTATTCCCTCGTATGGTTGTAACTAGCCGGTGTTCTGGCTCATTTCGCTGACTAGTTTACCCACTTGTTCGTAATGAAAGCTGGCTATGCGCCGGTGAGAATGCCCGGGCAATTACACACACCGACCGGGATAAAGCGCCTTGAAAGCAGACCGGCGTGAGGATAATGTTAGTTGCTCAATAGTGGATAGTACGCATGACACTTGAGAAAATGCAATAACGCCGGAAGATATACAGTCATGGCTATAATCCAGTGGTGTGTTGCTTTATTGTTGAATGACTCGGGCTTTGGCCTATTTTTCTTTACCATTTAGACAGGAACAAAGCCTGTAGTTTGTGAAAAAGTTGTTACAGGCTCCAGTGTTTTACATTTTACGCACCAGGAGGCTTCATGAATTCTCCATCATACTGCAAGTTGTTAAAGGAAACAAAACATAACGTGCCATTTTTCATGTGTGAGTTATTTAGCATGTTTTTTTACACTCTTTCAAACACTGTGTTGTCCGAACTGTCAGGAATTACATGTCATGTGCAGCTCGTCTGTCTTATTTGCATCCATATGTTTACACCTACATGTATGTGTGTTAAGAGCAGCTGTCAGATGAAGTACTTCTTTTGCTTTGTACATGTGTGTCATTGGAATAGACAGGGTAGGGTCTATGCTTGCTTTGTGGCTTTGGCATACAGACGGTCTGCTTCTTTCTTTCATCTTGCCTTGATCTCGCTGGGCACCTCTTGCCATCTCCTCTCTGTCCCAGATCTGAAGCACCCATCTCTGACCCATATAGTCAGTCACGTATTGGGAGAGTCAGAGCAAGAGCATTCTGCCTAGCCAGCATGGGAGACGGCCAGTGGTGCCTAGTCACCCCCCCGACACACACACACACACTCACCTTTTTCTCTCCCTCCCTCCCTCCTTTCTATCTCCCCCTCCCCCTCCTCCTCTTTGGTGGTTTAAACTGAGTTTCCATAGGGAAGGAGAGGCAGGCTGAGGTGATGAATCTGCAGAGCTGAGGCTTGCCTCTCTGACCCCGCTGCCTGGAAGACTTGGCTTGCTCCAGGGGTTGTCCAGGGCACAGAGAGGGAAGCCCACATGAGCTGTGTTTGCGTCTGGGTTTAAACCCTGCTGTGGTTTCACTTCCCTTTTTTGTGACCCTATATTTACACAAACTGATTTTACACTTAGTGGCATGTTTGGCTGACTTGCATTTAGCAACTTTTCTAATTACCGTATAGACCAGCCCCTATGCTTGCAGCATGTGGGGTGTTGATCCACTTATCATACTGGCAAAGTATTTATGCATCATGGAAATATGATTCCAACTTTAAGTGCTGACCTGCTACAAGACTAACATGGGGGTTGTGACACTTTAACTACCTTCTCCTCATGGACAATACCTGCAGAAGACCGACAGATACACACACACACACAGACACACACATACACACACATTCACCTCACAAACTCACACAAAAAGTGCTGACAGCTGCAGTTAAGTTGCCAAAGCATAGCACTATCTTGCAAAACCATTTCGTAATGCTAGCTCCTGCTTAAACTGACTGCTGGGTGCACTTGGGTCAAGCAGAGGCTGCCAAGGAACAACTCACAACTTCGCACAAACACACCTTTCCTCCATCTCACTCGCTCACTTGCACACACTTGTTGGTTCACTCCTAGGTGTCCTGTGCTTACAAGATAAGTGCTCTGCACATAATCCTAGGCCTCCTTTTCATCTTTTGATCACCAAAAGACGCAACAGTGATGTGTTCTTCTGTTTTCCTGGCATACAAGGCGTTTGGCAACATGACATGCTAATTGTCTTGAACTTTCTGCAAGGGTCAAGCACCAAGTCAGGATGCTTTTGATAATTCCTCTCCCAGTGGACATGGGTACTCGGTTTTCAACCAGCATAGAGATTTGGCATTATGGGAACTAGAGATGTTGATTTTTTTTTTTTTTTTTTTTTTTTTTGAGCTTATGTCCTGCAACCTCCCTCCACAGACACACACACTACCAACGACAAGAGGCTTGAGGTTTGAAGAGGTTTGAAGCCCACCTCACTGTATTGTTTGTTTTCCTTTGTGAGGGAAGTTAGTGTCAGCTTACCCAAGGCCTTCTCTGTCTCTCCAACTGAGGTAATTCCTTTTAAAGCGCTCACACACCGCCAGGGTCAGAGGTGCACCCAAACAAGGCTTCTAACATTCCACCAAACTTTAGTTCTTCTGTTCAGCGTGCTACAGTAGTTAACTCATGACACACAGCGCGGTTGGTAGTGTTTCACTATAACACACACCGTGGCAGCTTATTATGTAAAGTGAAACATAGCCATACCAAAACTGTCCGCTCAATAGAGAGAAGTTGCAATGATAAGGTAAAAGGTTTCTCAAGATGGGAGGTGTTCGATTGCCAAATGATGTCCATTTTCAAAGCAGATAAAATATATCAGCAGCTCATGCTTTTTCCTTCTCTGTTGCTGTTGTTACAATTCTGAGATATTAAAATTCAAGTATCATGTTTTTTGTTTAGCCAAGAGTTTTGATCGGTTTATTTGTTGTCAATCATTTACAGTGCAAGGAGGTGTCTGTTTCAGCCTTGAGTGAGTTGTCCCTCTTTCAGGTTCCCTCTCTGTTCGTCAGGCCTGAAGGTCAGGGTTCAGTGACTGACAGGAATGTTTGTGTGCATGCCCTGCTGGGTGGGATGCATGGAAGCAAAGAAGGAGAGGAGGAGAGATAGGGAGAGGGAGGTTCAGTTTTATCTGATTAAAACGCTGTTACTTGTTATAACTGGTATGCCCGACTCTTGCACTGAGAGCACCTCTTAGCACTCATGCCACACACGCACGCAAAGGCCGCGCCACACAAATGACTCTCTGAGGGCTTCGATCACATTTCTCTCCCAAGGTGCCCTCACACTGATATGGTGAGGTAAGGTGTAGTTTCTGTCAGGATCAAGAGTGTTACATAAGCTTCAGGTTTTTTTTTTTTTTTTTTTTTTTGCTCTGGTTTGTTGGTGTCAGCACTCCTTCAGTAGCGCTGTGTAATATATGCCCATGTTTGAGTGCGCATGGCTGCCTGGCAGCTGTGCAAACACCATTTGGGTGATCCAGCGTCCTCTGATGTGGGCCGACGATGCATCGAGCCAAACGGAGCAAACAGGTCCATTTTTTATCCGATATGCGCTGTGTCAAAGTGAGGACGATCTGGTTTACCAGATCAAAACCTTGTCAGTCGGTCCAGTGTTTAGTGCATTGCCCATATGTCATTAGTTGGTGTTTGACTAGGCTGTGTCTACATGCCAGGCTGTGGTTGCACCCAGAAGGGAGCAGATACCAATGGGCCTCAATGGGCCCCACACATCCCGCTGCTGTATAGACTGCTCAATAGGCTGGGCTGGTTGTAGTGAAGTGGATATCTATGCCCTTCCACAGTGACCTCGTCTTTCCTTCCCACACAGCTCAAGCAATGTCACTGTGTTACATCAAGTGGGTTATCCCCCCATTCAGGCAGTGTTTCATTCATTTGTCCCTCATTCATCCCCTTGTCTGCCGTGTTGCCCATATAAACAGAAAGCCATTATGCTGCGTGGGTCCTATTTGGATGCTTCCCTGGTGACTACATGCCTTAATTTTGCCTTATAAAGCTTAGTCATAAAACAAGGCGTGTTTGCACCAGATACAGCACTGTGCTAAATAGTAAGCATATGGAGTGGGAATGAGAGAGAGAGAGAGAGAGAGAGAGAGAGAGAGAGAGAGAGAGAATTGGCGACAGAGAAATAGAGAGGGAGAGATGAAGAGATAGAATGAGAAAGAGAGGGCAAGAATAAAGAGAGAGAGGCAGAGACAGACAGAGTGCCAGAGAGGGAGAGATTGACAGAGAGAATTTCAAGGTGTGACCCATATGACGGTGGTGAATAGTCCCAGCTATGTGCAAAAATAATTAGAGATTAGAATGATTAGAGCGCCTTTCACAGCAATCAGTCTGCTACAGCTCCTCATTTTACCCACATTCCACAGAAAGACGGCAACCAAAACAAAGGAAAATATGCTCCAGGCTTTGGGAAATAAGGCATTAACAAGCTTGATTTTTTTCTCTTCTTTTCTTCTCACTCATTTACCCACCCACTCCATTCCTCCTTCTGTTTTCCTCCCCCTCCATTCCTCTTTCTTCCTCTGTTTCCATCTTTTCTGTTGACCACATGAGTTTCTCTCACGTCACCTTGGTCCTTGATGTGGTGCGTAGCGTCTTCTTGGTGTGTGCCCTCTGTCTCATCGACAGCCATTCCTTGCTTGTAATCTCTGAGTCATAGTAGCAGACGCCTGCTGCACCACACGCCACTGGCTGTCCGACTGTGTGTCTGGTTGACTGGCTGGCTGGCTAACTAGTTTCTGCTACCACAGGCCTAACCCTAACACCCTGTTCCTCCACATTGCTAGTCTGGCTGTGAACCCTAATGGGCTCCATGCTGCTCCAAAATGGCTCCACACCCACCTACGCATCTCAACATCGTCCTGAGTGCATTACAACTATTTTGGTCTCCTTGCTCTGTTGCTGTTTGTGTTTTATGGTTCCACATTTGGGAGCTGTGTTTCCTATAATGGAACGGAAACTGGGCTAGTTTAGAAACACGCCTGCTTTAAGAATCAGTCTACTGCCCTGAAAGACTGCGGGTTTGTTTCGCCACTGCTGTTCAGCCACTCAGAACGAGGCCAGGTCAGTCATTTTGCTCAGTGCATGGTCCTGATTTTCTTCCCATTTTTTCCCCCTTTTGTGTGCTTTTGCTGCGGACCACCTGTTTTCCGAGTCAGCATGCATCACACGCTGCTTTTGTAATCAGGTGAACAAAAAGTCCCACAGCCGCAGAATTTATACATGTCACCCGCACTGCATCAGAGTTATATTGACAGTTTTGGCAGATTTGGCTACCGAAGCAAAGAACAATAAGGATGAGTGTTTTAGCTTTGGTTGAGGGGCAGGCTTCCACTGTGTAGGTGCGACTCAGTGGCGCTCATGATGAGCTGCGCCTCAGTGACGCACAGTTCAAATGGGAGGCACATGTGTTCTGGCTGCCATAGGGGAGGTCTAGGAATTGTAGCCTTCTCGGTTAAAGAGTTAAGGGTGTCGGAGCTATGAGAGAAAGAGCAGCTGGATTCCTTAACTTTGCCTGTCTTGCCTGGCCTCCTCCCCTGTATCTAAAAATTTTCCAGTGTGTGTTGAGTAGACTTTTGCTGACTACAGTTACTTTAGGTATCTGCTGTAGGCCAGAGGTCCCAGCACATAATAGGAAATTGGCTTGGGCACCACTCACTTACAGTAACGGTAGAATGCTGGTGGGGTATTATCTGTTGGTTTCACAGGAATGTCCATGACAGAGGCTCTCCATGCTGCCTCAGACCGATGTTTGTTTTATGGGCAAGAATGACAAATGTTGAGTAAATGAGCAGGAATTTTTCAAGATACTGTCATTGCTTTCATCATGAACATTCACTGATTAAGTGAAGCAGCACACTGGACATTGAAGTCCAGTCATTCTTTGATGAAGTGAGTCACAGACAATCTGAGTGAGCGAGTGAGTAAGTGAGTGTACACACTTGCATCTGTATACGTATTTTTGGCAAAGCTCTGTGTCATATTACAAAATAGCTGAATCGTATTTTTCCACAGTTATCAATCCTCGATTACATCTTTTGATCAGCACATTTAACCCAACGTTGAGGTGTTACTCAGCGCTGCAAAAAAGTAAACACATATCTTCGATTAAGATAAGAAAAGGTTAGAGAGATGTAGCCAGATGTTGTAAGTAGGTTTCATGCTCCTATCAGCTACGAAGCATCACGTCTAAAAATGCAGTACACTAAGCTTAAAATAGAGTGGTAATTCATCATCTTGAGCTGAAACCATTTCGCCACTTGGACCGCAAGTAATTTTTGGTCACATTAGAGGAAAACAAAAAAGCTGTGAGAAGCATATTAGCGATTGTAAAACAGAGGTGGAATGTGAGGCATGCAACATGAAAACACTGCGGTCTGGAGGGAATTTATTTATCAAATATCCATCTGTCACCCATAGCTTGCCTTCAAACAAGCAGCAAGCGTTTAGATGTATGATGTATAATTAGATCCAGGGATTACAAGATTTACATGCTTATGGTGTCAAAAAAACAGAGTGTATAGTATAACGAATAAACATGCCGATCCGTGTGTGTGAATCCTTGGCTTTATTCTATCTCACATAATTCATACTCATTTCTAGAACCTGCTCATTGTGGAATGTAGCAGTTTGGCCTGAAAAATAGTGCAGGCACCGTGTTTTGTGGAAAAAATGCGCGAGAGAGTAAACTGTTTGTCAGATATGTCGTGTGTTTGGTTTAACGCCTAAACAGTTCCTCCAGAGCATCCCCTATCTGTTTACAACAGGGATGGAGCCCGGGAGGGCAGCTATCATACACATGGCTAAGCTAACACCACCTGCACTCTCCAATACAGTATGCTTTAGTGTATTTTTACATGTTTTACTGTATACTGGGTTTAAGCGCTTTAGCCATATTCTTTGTCTGCCTTCTTTATCTGCAGATTTGAATTGGTAGGGAACTAGTATGTTGTGTAATGGGCAGCTGTCAGAAGTACATTATTGTTGCTCAATCTTTTCTAGTTAAGGCATACCTAAAAAAAACATTGTGTGCACTGTCAAAAATTACAGAGAAACATGCGGGGGCGTTTCAGTCAGCAGTAAAGAGCTAAATTCTTGTAGAAGCACTTTGCTTTCTTTTTTCCCTCGTTTCTCCAGAAAGGAGGGAATTTCCACCAGGCTTTTAGCAAAAATACATTTAGTGTCTGTTTGTGATGGCATGGCCGGGGAACAGTTCAAACTTAGAGGTAATGCTCGTATCAAGAGCTGAGACTTTGGCATAAACAATATAGAAGAGTTAATGCACTTTCACATCATAAGCTAATATGATTTCAGAGATGGAGAGAGTGGCAGAAAGAAAAAAGAAAAGGCAGCTATGGGGCATTAGTCTCACTTAGTGTCTACTTCAGTAGCCTGTGTGTCTGTGGTGGTGATGATCATGGAGAACTCTTTGATTTCATGGCCAAAGACGGTTGTCAGCAGCAGTGGCCTTCCCTCATGCAGCCACTTACACCACCACAGGCTTGCACTTTGAGAGGGCGGCCAAAAGACAGTGGTGGAGGTCTAAGAATAAAGCTAGTGTTTCAGCACTGTTGTGTAGGACGCTGGGGCAGGCCTGGCCTGTGTGCTGAGATGTCTTCCACTGAATTCTCTCTTGGTTTGGAGCAGGCTCGGTCCCGGTCTGCTCTGGTCTGGTGTTTTTAGTCCGATTTGAGCACGGACATGACTTCTATTCCTGGTCCTTGGCATTGAGATGGAAATCTAAACAGCGAAGCGGCTGGCTGAACAAGCAGCCCTCTCAAGACCAGACTGCCACCCCCTCCTCCTCCTCCTTCACTGCAGCCCCCAGCCACCACTTTATCACCCAGTGGCGCTGAATGGTTCCCCTTCATGTTGGCCGGGTTTATGACCCTGCGTTCTCAGACCAGGGGGCCAGATAGGGATCTCCATCAAAGGCTCCCTCAGATACCACCGTCATCTCTGGTTCGTTGCGGGTAGACTGGTCTGGCTTAAAGGGCCAATTATCACTGCCTGGCAACTAGCCAAGACCGTGTCCCCTTTTCCACACACCTTGCTGTGAACCCACTGATATGTACCTATATGCATGCAGGGATATTCAACAAGAGTATGATGCCTTAGTGGTGGATATGAAATGACTGACCCTCACCTCAACCCACAGCTCACCTCACTTTCCCACAGGAAGCTGCAACTTAGCCACAGGAAATGGAATGTTGCATTGATAAATAAAGCCCTATCCATGTACTCTGCTGCACGGAGAGGTAGAGAGAGAGACATGAATTGCCAGATCTATGCACATTCAGACAAATAAATCAGTACTTTATGACCCAAAAGTATTTCACTTTTCAACCCCTCCCCAGCTTTGAATAGCCCCTTAGATGCCATCCTCATTTTAATCACAAACCCACTCACTTTTCCTGACACCCACACACACACATCCACACCCTAGGACTATTTATAGCTGCATCGCCTGATAGAAAGCATATTGTCTCCTATTTGTTGGGTCTGGTTGCCTGCTTTGCTTGTATCATTGCATCATGCTGAGCGGAGGCAGCAGTTCAGGGTTTATGAATGAACCAAGTCTCTGCCAGAGGCTGGGAGATGGCACCGATCCCACTGTGATGTCACACCAGAGACAGGGAGAAGAGAGGGAGCTTTATGAGA
>OMLB01019704.1:0-10421 GCA_900302555.1 Myripristis jacobus
CAGTGGCTCACTGCAGCAAGGAAAATGTCAGCCAGTTGCCAGCACGGTGTAAAAAATAGCCCAGAGAGGCTAATTAAGACAAAGACATTGTTGCTCATAACTTCTCATCACTTCCTCTTTTATTTATTTATTTATTTTTTGGAGTCATTTCCCCCATGGTCTCTGGATGAAGTTTTTCATATTGTATGATTGCTTTCCTTATGTTTTATTAACGGTTATGATTTAATTATTTTTTTCCTCTGCACAAGCTAAGCATCCGTTTGAAATTGATATAATGCATCATCTGTCGTTGGGATCATTTTCCTTGCTGACGGGATAGTGCTCTCTCTGCACTGCGATGGTGTGCGCTGAAGATGGGGAAACATAGCAATGTGCACATGGATCTCTTCTCCTCTTATATGTCATTGTAATGATGGGATACAGAATGTCTTAATTTCCTGTTCTGCATTGGCAGCGTAATTCTCTCACACAAATCACACATTCGTCATTTAATTTCTTCCAATCTAATCTGCTGTTAGAGGTATACGATTCTTAAAGCACGCACATTGTCATGGAGACTTTTATGGTCTTTTATGGCATTTATGATCAGTCTATTTTGAATCATGATTGCAGTTTTAGATGAAGAAATATTGCTACAAACCTAACAGTGCACTTAGGACGCAAAAATTGCACGCTTGCTGCTCCTCACACACCCCATCTTGTTGAGCTTTCTCTGTCTCTTTTGCATCAGAGGAGCATATACTGTGCAAAATGCATGCCTACATTCTTATGCCATCATAGTATTTGTTTGTTACAGTACAGCTTGTCTGTCTTCTCCTCGTGCCGTACAGCCTATTATATCTGACTGTTGTTTTGTGATAAATGAGAGCGGCGGAGTAGTCTTTCACTACCTGAAGGGATGATACATTATGAATTAAGCATCAAGCATCGTAAGGTTCACAAAGAAAACTGCCTTGTGGATTTGATCTCAATCTGAGCTCAAATTCTTCCGGCACTGTTGAAGACTGGCTTTAGATTATGAAAACTGAGCCTTGCTTGCATTCACCGGTTTAAATGTTTTTATTGTTTTCCAACTAGAAGAACCTACCTGCAGACAGAGATTTGTGTGATGCTTTTTATGCATGGTTTACAACTAGTGCAATTTGACAAATGAGGCCTCCTAACCCATAACTGTTAGATATTATTAGACACATAAATTCAAATGAACACAACCTTTCAGAGCCACCATGCTCCATGCACATGATTTATAGATTTTCCCTTGGATCTTGATAATCCTCAATTGGTTTACCATTTTGCATACAAAGTGACAGATGTAAGATGGAGGTTCGGGATGTCCAAATTGCAATGTAAATGTGAACTAATGCAATGTAAATCCAGGCCGCACCACTCAGACCTGTATCAACATCTGCCTCTGGTCACTCAACTTCATGACATCATCTTGTAAAGGCAGCACTTACAAATAGCTCGTTAATTAATGTGTTGTCGTGTGCATGGTATGTAGACTTTTATCCCAAAGATATATGTCCATGACATGTGTCTATGGCATTGAGAAGTTAGCCAGGCATGAACACTGTGTAGGTGGGAATCTCATGCTTGTGCACCACTCAGCTGTCAAAGAAGCTGTGCAAGCATGAAGTGCTGTCAAGAGATGCAGTCTAATGAAGGGATGTACCCTTGCTGAGCAATACAAAAGGAAAGTGACTGACTTGCTCAAGGCCTCCGTCTGGCACCTTCTCTTCTGCAGGAAAGACTGAAGACATCACACTGGATCACGCCTGGAAAGAAAAAAAAAAAAAACAAAGATTGCTGAGAAAAAAGTTTTGCTTTACTCACTTATTAAGATTCAATCCCACCCACGCTATGTTGATAGATGGAGGATTCCTAACACACACGTTAGCCTTGTTGCACTGATCAACAGTCGTTGCATAATTATAAAGAAGCTTTTCACAGTTCAGTGAAATCCTCCTGTTGCCTGTTTCAGACTAATTTGTGAGCCAGAGGTATCTGGAGTGGGAATGTGCCAGCCACTCTGTCTTATGCTTCGTTTCATGTAGCATAAGCTACGTTTTGTCAGCAATTTTTTTCAAGTACATATAGCTATTAGTGTAGTGACGATAGAAATTGAATGGGAATAGACACTAAACTGTTTGGTCATTTGACTAGTTCAAGAGGAAATGGCAACTGTTGTTAATTGTTATGGTGACAACACATGTCAGTGGGGCCGTAAATCCGCCTGTATAAAGTTAATCCTTTGTAAAGTCTGTAAAATCCTCAATTCCCCACGGGCAACAAGGCACCGGAGACAGTGCACAAAAGACGCCTCTCCACGCTTCATACCACTCCACTGCTCATTTGGTCTCGTTTGTCACCAAGCAGCCATGATTCTTGGTGACTGAAAACAATTTCACAATATCAGTCAAGAGTGTTGTTGTCATTGGCAACACCTATACAAGTTAACTCGAGCTCTGAACATTTCATAATTTGTTCCACCATTAGTGCAGTCATCAGAGACACAGCAGAGAGTCTGGTGTCCCTCCTCTGTAGCATTTTCTTTACCACCAAAGGAGCTGACTGATACATCAGGCTCTTGCCAAATCTGGAGAGGAGTAAAGCAAAAACATGTTCTCCTCTAACAAAACCCTTCAGTACAGCAGTTTGTTCATCGACTGCATTGACACATGCATGTCATCCAGCACTCTAAAAATAGAAACTATTGCCTTGTCCATGCTGTCTACAGCCCTCGCTATTGTTTTTTTTTTTTTTTCCTGCATTCTGAGTTGCTGCTAGCTTGAAACTTGGGCTGACTGGTCCTGCAATCAGCGTAATGGAAGGAAGGAGAGGCCAGTCAAACCACTCGCTGTGGCTGCTTGTGAGATTTGACCATGGACTCAACGGGCTCGCAAGGCAACATATTCATTTGTCACTGTCCACTCTCTGTGAAAAGGTACACAGTCACACCTGGACAACCTCAGCCCAAGATTTCAGCCAGTTGTCTTCTGATGGCAGGCACTCGGTTTGAGGTCTGATATTACAAACTACCTCCATATTACTGCACAGTACTACCATCGGTGGGAAACAGGCTGAATGGCTACAGAAGCAGCCCTGGTTTCATAGTGATGGAAAAATGACACTTTTCACAAAAACTCCACAGTCCATGAAAGTTAAATCACATGCACAGTCACGCACCATGAATATCTAGGAGAAATGATATTATGTTATACATATTATTTACAGTGCTTTGCATTGGTGCTGGAAATGATGAATGCTGAATCTCAACACCATATTCTGACAGTACTCTTGATACTGACCTTCAAATTTTTTTTCAGCACTAACATTTCAGTCAGTGTTTGTCTGGCAGTTTGGCACAAAACTATAGCTACTTTTGTAATAAACTAGATAGGTCCCTGCCAGGAACACAAATAACAGAACAGTGTACTGTTCTCATAGACGCAGTATAGAAAATGCAGCAAGCACATTTGAAAAGACAACAGAAATTTCAGAAAATGCAACCACAGCCAGTAGTCTGAGATCACATTTTGACAGTATATCCTAGTAAAATTGGAGTGGACTGTTTTCAGGTTGTTGTTTTTTGTTTTTTTTATGTATCCCAATCAATAGTCCATGCTCTTATTGTTTTGCGTATTCCCCAACATGAAGTTGTGGCTGTTAAATCTGTTCATCCAGATATACTGACTGTTTGTAGATCTGTATTATTTTTTTTTATCAAAGTTCAGTTTATCCAAGGCCACCAGATCCTCTTTATCTCCTCCCTTCGGTGACATTCAGTCACATTCACCCAACACATGGCTGCATTTGATTACTCCTCATCACTCCACGTCCATAAGTACTGCGAGAATTAAAGGCATCCAGCTGTATGGGATGTCCAGCATGCACACACGTGGATCAGACTGGCCTTGAACCGAATTATAGCAAAGGCACAAAGATATTAATGTGATGCAGTTTGGAAGAGGATAATCTGAGGAGATGTGGGCAAAGATGCATTGATTTTTTTTTTTTTTGCAGCACATTGAAGCCTACTCTTGTCTTTCTCTCTCTGCAAGTATGTGTGTGTGTGTGTGTGTGTGTGTGTGTAAATGTGTGTGGATGTTGTACAGTACACACACTGGAAACAAACTCTTACCAGACTAAGATAGGGCATCTCTTCCTGAAGTGGCAAAGGAATACACCGTCTCACACATTTATACTTGCGATGCTCTTCATAGTCACAGTGAGACACATATTTTGCATGAAAATGAGTGACGAGAGGACATGTGAGAATACACAACGTCGGTTCTAATAATGGCTGAAGTTATTGGTAGGCAGAAAACAAAGCCGCTGCTGAGCCAGACCTTTAAACACGTAAGGTGAGGATTTAAATGACTCATGCCTCATGCTTATGCTGTTCGCCAAGGTGAGAATAAACAACACCAGTCCTGAGACTATATGCTTAAAGCAGCCGCGCTCTCCGTTCGCCACCTTTCCTCTGTAAACCCTGTAACCCAGCAGGTTTGTGCAGGTGTGTGTGTGTGTGTGCGTGTGTGTGTGTGTGTGTGTGCAGGCCTCCAGTGAGTTGAGAAAAGAACTGGATCAATGCCTCCACATGAAGGCCCCCCCTCCCCCTTCCAGAACCGTTGCCAGAGATGAGCCAGCCCAGCATCAGTGTGGAATAATAATATTGTGGCAAAAAAGTGGAGGCAAATATTTCTGTACACTGGTGCTCTCAGCGGGGAATGCAGCTCAGACAACTGCAACGTTTTCTCTCTTTTTTTTCGGTCTATCTCTCTATCGCTCTACCCCAAGCTTCCATATATAAACGCTGCTATACTCTATTACTTCTCTCACGGCAACTTTCTTACTCGCCGTTATTCCTCCAGTTTGGATGAATGATGACCGCCACCCTTCTTTTAAAAAAATATATATATTAAAATGCAAAACTAGTATCACAATATTTCTTCATCCATCGCTCTATCGCTCGGTCTCACACACATGCACACATGCACACACACACACACCTTTGTCAGGCTTCTCTCAGGCAGAGATGCAGAGAGCCCCCACTTGCACGGCAACATCAATAATACAACTGAAGCTCCCCCCCTGCTTCTAAAAATAGATCTCCTTTTTTGTTCAATATTTCATTTGCCCCTTTCTATCTCTTCTTTTCTCTCTCTTTTGCCCTCCTTTTTCTCGATTCGTCGTCTACCTCCTCTCATAGGTGCTGAAGAAAGTGGTCGAACAGATGAGTCCGTGCCTCCACCTTGCCACTTACTTCCTATAATGTATTCTGTCTATCTCAAAGCTTACAACCTCCATCTCCTTCAACCGTTGCCTATGCTGCCATGTCACATCTCTCTTTGGGCCTCAGAAGATGTCTCAGCATATTCTCTTGGTGCTGTCTGTATGGATACAGATCGGGACTCAAGATTTAACAGCAATAATTTAATGACTTAAACTGTCAGAGTGGCTGACCTTCATCGAGTCCCTGTTGGTCAGCCACTGATGCTGCCTCAGCGCTCCATTTCTCTCTTTATTCCTTATTTATCTTTTATTTAATCAGGATAGTCCTAGTGAGATCACATCGCTCTCTCTCTGAGGGAGACCCGGCAAACACAGCAGCAGAACATTTAGTTACAAACAAACATTAAAAAAACATTTCACAACAATAGACATCTAGGAAAAGGAAGAGAGAAAAGGGAAGATAGGGAAAGGGGGAGTGAGGTTTTGTGTTTCATAAATGTGATTTTCTGTTTGATCTGCCGTTAGAGATTTGGATATTTCTGCACAATACATGAATCCCATTGGAAAAATGAAAATGAAAATGTGAAATATTACACAGATTTCAGCCGGTTCACTCTCTCAAGGCCGTCCCCCTCAAGCCTCAATCCAATTTTGAGTTACAGGCTGTGAAGATAGCACTCTGTTGGTGCATCAGCGGTGTTTTATTTATTTATTTATTTTTACTGCTCCAACCAACCATTCTAATTTGCGACCTTCCCACTTATGGTATTACACAGTAGTTTTGAAAGCAAAAGACGCTGGCATTCACAGTAATCAATGTGCTTTAATTCATCATCAGCCACGTGGGCTTGAAGCTGAAGGGAAATGCACTGTAAATGCTTACCAAGATGAGTGTGTCTATCCAAACCTTAGTCATCTGTGCGTCACGCAGTCTCACCGTCTCACCGTCTCACCATTTCTCATAAGCAATTCCTTTTCATTCTCAGTAAAAATGATTTATCACTCACGTGGGAGGAGTTTTCAAAGGTGGTTGAGTGCACTTTACCTGTGCTGTATTTCCCGAGGTGGCTTTCAGCTAGCTCTGCGGCTGATGTTGTGGTACGGCCTGCTAATGTCTCCTTCCTCACTCTGCCAGACTGACATACAGGAAGGATGTGAGTGGAGGAGGGGGGAAAAGCTCTGCTGAGACGTTAGACAGAGTTGCTTATGGTTATATAATGTGTCCTAACGGGGCATATACCTGCTGATGGAGGAATAGTGCTGAATTCGGCCTTGCTTCCCCCGTCACTGCCTTCATCTGGAGTTTTCACCTTCACGTCTCTGCAGGTGCATTTCCTATCCTCAGCTCCGCACTGAAGCTGCTTTTGTGCTAATGACAGCATCTGGACGCAAATGAGAGTGGACGGAAACGCAAAGATAATCTCTCTGCGCAGTGATCATTGGCTCTAACTTTAACGAGACCCTCGATCTTCGTTATTGTTCCAAATTGTCTGTCGTATCATTTTTTTTTCTTGAGAATGAAAGTGAGTGCCTTTGCCCTAAATGCCTTGACTAAATTGGCTACACTACCTTTAAACATGCCCTTTGCTTATTATTCCTGCCAGTTTAGCTTCCTGTTCACATAGCGTCAGAGTAAACAATACATTAGTTTCAATTCTTTTATGCCCATAAATCATTCTAGGTTATTGTCTTAAGATGTTGGCAAATGTATTCCCAGAGGCACGGTGTAATGAGGTGTGAAAATGGCTTTGGCAGAGAGGATTAGGGTACAATTTGTACACGGCCTCCGTGTGTCGACACAGGGTTTACCTGAGCAACATCATAATGTGATGATGCTGTACTTTGGTTTATGGCCAAACATGATGTTGGGTCACCTCTACATTGTGGTGCCCTGTTGAATTCTTTATATAAATTGACAAATAATTACATTAGGTAGTAATCGAGTGCAATAAGAGAATAAACCCTATTACAGTGTAACAGTTAACTGCTACTGGGAAATTCACAACATAATACCATCTGAAACTTTGGAAACCGCATAAATATGAAACCTGATGCAAATTTTTTAAATGATGTATGTTACATCATGAAATTTCACACGCAAAGTGTGTTGTGCTGCAAAGTGATATTCATTAAATAATCACAAATAATTAATCATAATTAATTTGTGTGGATGCTTCAGATTGTATGTCTTTCTTAAGTATTAAGAGCAATACAGTGTGTTTTGCCATTAGGGAAACACTGGATCCAGCAATGTTCTGCCCACTTTAAAATCAATCACAGTAGAAAGCCCCCTGTGCTCAGACAAGTTGAACTAGCTCTGCTTCTCAGTAACCTCTGAGAGATCCGTCTGTCAGACAGAGAAAACTTTCATAACTTGGACAGAGTTTTCAAATATAATTCTTCATGTATCTTAACATAACCATACTCATAACCATAATAACCTACTCTCCCCACTAACATTTGCCAAAAAAGTTCAATCATACTGATTGAAACCCTTGAAACCAAGTTAAAAGGTTGACTGAATTGTGGGTGTAAATGAATAGATGTACTCACACGTGGAAAAGTTGCACTCTGCCATGTTACTTCTGTGCCGCTTGTATGGGTGTAGGCGAAGGCGTGCTCTCCCTTTAACCTTCCTACCACATCACATCAGACTTTTTTTTTTTTTAAACTTCTTGTTTTGGCAGTCAGTTGGAAAGCTTCTATTTTTCCAATTGACCATTTTATTCAAACCCACAGAACTTTAATTTAAGTTCTAGTAGAGTTCCCAAGGTTTCCAGAGAAACCAAATATGTGCTGCTGAATTACAAGGATATGTGTATAAAATATATGTGTCTAAATATTTTGTATTTGATGGAGTGGCACAGCAATAAAAAATGACAACTTGTGTTTAATATTTCACTTAGTGTAAGTGTGATGTAGCTTCAGTGAAGCGCTGTATCCATCAGATACAGAATATGTATGCGACACAGTCATTAGGCGCGCATAGCCAGACTTTGTCCACACTTCATTTTAGCACCATGCCATTGCTGGAAAAGGCCTGGCTGAACCCATTATTATTCAGCTATAGGTTGTTTGTATTTCTTTAAAATAATCACAATCATCTTGGGTGGTGCTAAGCCCACAATGCAGCAATGGTTGCAAAATGTGTCCTCAGATAGCGGAAGGGGAGGAGAATTCTGAGAGAAATAGTTGTCCAATGGCAGGTTTATAGCCACACGCATCTGCTGAGTCAGACTGCACCAGCACTGAGCATAGAAATATGTTTTTCTCCTAAATTTGAATCTACTTAAAAGCAGAATGAGTTGGATTTTCCTAAAAACAATATTTAGATTCAGTCAAAAAGAATACCTCTCAATCAAAACCTCTGAGCCACTAGAAGTGTGTGACGGTGTGTGCAGAGACCCTGCCCTCTGCCTGGAGTTTCCTGTTTTGCTGAGCTCAGGACTCTTCTGGGCATCACCGACATCCCTCACATCACACAGTGCCAGATTGATAGCACCACATCCAATAGGGAGCTATGAAAATCGTGGCCGCAGACCAAGAAAAAAAGGAACTCCAGCGAGGCAAAATGCCATGTGAACAAAACTCCTTCACAACAAGAGTGAACCTGGGTTTGGCTTTCTCTCATTGGCAAGCACTGAAGGAGATGAGGATGAGGATGAAGAGCAATGTGCTGTTGGCCTGTTTTTTGTTGAACAGGCAGGTGCTGGTTGGTGAATTTTTCCTAGGACATTCTGTCACCATCCTAAGAAGGAAAACTCGCTGCCAACAGTTAACTTATCCATGGAGGAGAGGCCAACTTTGAATGTTGTATTTACAAACTGCAACTTAAAATTCCTACTAATTCTGCCGTAAAAGGGAAATTTAAAGGAGCCGTGTGTAGGATTTAGTAACATCTATTGGTTACATGGAAGAATGCAATGAAACAGCAGTGCCCCCCATCCCCCTCCCCGTTCCAAACATTAACCTACAGAGGCATGTGGAGTTAACCTTTCTCAACTGTAGTAAATCATGGCATCATCATCTGAGACAACACTGACAAATGATAAATTTAGTTTATTTAGCATTTGACTAAGTTATTTAAACTGCAAAACATTATAACAGCTGACACATCAGGTAAGAATATTAGTGTTAGTTGATACCCTCTCATATCCACATATCAACATAATACTGACAAATTGTGGTTGAAGCACCTACATGTAAAATTAATGTAAAAATAAAAAATCTTTGTAGCTATTACAGTTTTTTTTTTCAACATCAATATGGGAAGAGGGTTTTTCTGTAGCTGACACGCTCACAACGTCTAGGAATTTTACATCACAGAAACAAAAACTCTTCAGCAATTTTATATTTCAGTAAGGTCCCCATGGTATTATCTTTACTCAGAGATAAAATTCAGGTCACCCTCCTCAGGCAGAAAAAAATGTAGCTGCCTTAGCTGCCTTCTTAAACAAAATAAAAAAAAAATTTAAAAAAATGCTTTTGCCAAAAAAAATGTCCTCTGTAGAAATAAGACTAATTCAAACTTTCTGAAAACACTATGATTCTTCATTTCTAGTTTTTATACACCAATAAAAAAAACGTGTATGAATATTATATCCCATTTCTGTCTTCAACTCAATTTAAATCCTACACATGATACCTTTAAGAGAAAATCAAGGGGGTAAGATCCTTTCAAAATAATTTACCAAGAGACATGTACTGGCACACACTATACAAAGGCACAGCAGGTTGTATACGATCTTTTCAAAGAGCCAGCAGAATATGTTTTCACATATTCTGACTCACCTCTTATTACTGAACCCTGTCACCCTGCCTGGTTAGTGTCCTAGTTTCCCAGTGATGGGTGGGAGGCAGGCAGAAAAAAGGTGAAGGACAGCTCACCTTGGCCCTGGGATATCCAGCATCAGGTGGGACTACAAGGACACACTCCAATGATCGATGGAGACAACAGTGGTAATGGCCTTAATAGGCCAAGCAAGGAGAATGATCAGTGGCCATTGATCCAGGGAGCCTGGGAACCAGTGTGTGTTAAAGTTAAACATACTGTTTTACTGATTTCTAAGACTTGTTTGGTCATTAGGAAATCAGTAGAGTATCACCAGTAGGTCAACCAGAGCTTTCTCATCTGCTGGGCACCCTCAATTATTCACTACCCCTCTCTGTTTGTTTCCTTAACCCAC
>OMLB01019704.1:15466-27357 GCA_900302555.1 Myripristis jacobus
AGCAGAAATGACAAAAATTATCTCAAAATGGAGAATAATACAGTTGTGGTAATGGAGTAGAAGTGTTGACTCTGTCTGTGAAGTGTTATCTTCAGTTATTTCAGAATTTAAGGGCAAATGCATATAAAGAATAACAAATAACCTAAGGCTCTTTGCTGTAGGAGATGTTTTTGCCTTTGTTACTACTAGATTCAGCAACAAATCTGGCAGCAGGAATTTTATTAGCTAGTTGTGTTATTGGTGGAGAAAATGGCACAAAAGGTGAATCTTTTACAATACCAATTGTGTCTTCATTGGTTGCAGCCATGGAGGAGGACCAGTGCTGTAGAGCTTGTTAATAAGAGCAACTAATCCTGGTTTTGATGTTTTCCCCATTAGGAGGCTCATAAGGGTTTTAAGCTATTGATTGGACAAGGAATAGGGTCAAATGATGAGACTGACATAAGCGAGGTAATTGGAATATCTGTTTTAGTTGTACTCTTTTGTTGTTTCCATTGGTTCAGCACTGTTGAATAATAATAATTAACCTCAAACAGGAGAGACTGTCCAGTGAAGAAAGACCGAAGGCAGTCAGACAGAATGCTCCAAAGGGACAGGGGGATTGCAGAGTTGGTGTTTTATCTGCCCAAAGGTATTTTTCTTTTTCCTTTTTAAGTTAGTTTGTAAGTTTGACACAAGATTATGCCTTTAACTACTTGTACTCTTGTTGCTTTTTAAGGTTGCTACCCCTGCTGTTTTGCCTTTTGGTAATATATGGTTTAGTTTGCCACATCACATTTGCACAGATATTAGACTGAATTTCGTGCATTAATTGCCCATTCCTTGTAAGGAGGTAGTTTTGTGCCTCAAGAACTTTCCATTCAATTTTGTGATTCCTAAGCAGCTGAGTTTTTTCTTTTTTAAATGTACGTCATATCATTTATTTTGGCAAACAAATTATAGCAGGCATATGGTCCTCTTTTGTAGATGTTGAGGAGGTGTAGTTGCTCTGGCAGGTTAGGAAAAGCAGTTCGGGGGTGCCCTTCTCTTTGAATCACTTGCATGCCGTCGTGTTAAATTTGCACTCTACTCCTTGTACTCACTTTGTTTGTTTGTAGTGTGTTTTATGAATGATCCGGGCACAAGCTTGTGGTGCCCTCATCCTTCTACTTACACTTATGTAAATTTTGCTATTTATTAGAAATATCTATTCATTGCTCCATGGTTTTCAAAATGAACATTGTAAAATACTAAGGTTTGTGTTTATGAATAAAATTACTAATTTCCTTCCCTGCTTCATAGCAGCTTGTCTCTTTTATAGCATCATTTAATAAAGCATTTATTTATTTATTCATTTATTGAGCTTGGAGTCATGTCTCTGCTTCTTTACACTGATCTGTTTGCATACTTTTGGTAGAAGTTGTACTGGGACTATATTTCCTCCTCCCTAGGTGGAGTATCCAGTCCCTAGCGGCCCATGTCAGTTTAACATTGTTTGACTAGAGCTTAGTCACTAGTCGTAGTTGTTCTTTTATAGTGCACATTTTGTGCTATGACATTGCTTTTGGCTGCACCTGACATTTACCTATCATTTTTGAGAGCATTTGTGGAAGGTTTCCTGAAAATGAGCTGAAACGCATCTGCGGCGTCTCTTACTTTGCCGACAAAGAGCTTTCACGTCAACAAAGACACCCTAGATTCATGTTTCGTCATGGTCCTGTATATTTTATTCTGGGATTTTTGGTATTTTTGGCTTTTTTTGTGCTCCGTGTCCTTCCTGTTTACCTGTAGCCCTGCCTGCTCTTCCCTCCACACCTGTCCCGCATAAGTCTTGTTGGCCCCGCCTTGTTCCTGTTGTTCTCTCAGCCTGTCAGCTCCCTAGTAATTCAGTTCAGTAATATTTAAGCTCTGTTCTTAAATCAGTCCTTGTTGGCTCATTGTTCTGCCATGCCTTCTTGTATTCCTTGTGTTTTTGTTCCTGTGATTCTTTGTGGAGTTAATATTATTCAGTGCTACTTGCCTGCTCTCCTGCATTTGGGTCCACCTGATCTGAACCTCCACGTGATGTGTTTTTTATCCAAATCTTCATCTGAATCAATATCCTATTTCACAGGTACACTCTTTCACACCGGCAAGAGCTTTCACACCAGCGAGGACACCCTAGATTTATGTTTTTATCGAAATCTTCATCTAAATCCATATTGTATTTCACAGGTACATTCTTTCAGACTGGCAATGTATTAAGGTCTGACCCAACTTTTCGTAGTGTTGGAGACTCACAGTCTTTGACGCTTCTGTGTTATCTCATTGATCGAAAACAGTTAGGCTGTTCTTGTTTAATCAGGAAATTGAGCACTGAGTTTGTTTAGTCCAGTCACCAGGGAAAAATGTTGGAAATTTACTTTTCTGCAAATCAAGAATACATCGAAATGTTTTATTTATAAGTTTCGTGATCAGCAAATGCCTCATTAGGAAGCAGGTGGGGTGATGGACGGCACGATCAGCAGGACTTTGCTCCTGCAGACCAGGGTTTGAATCCCATGTCAAGCAAGGGCCGCGTTTCTTTTTAGATAAAATTCATTGGTGAATATAAGCAAATGCTAGCTTACATTTTGCAACGTTAACCATACCTTTTCCTAACCATGATGACAAACCCTTTCCTAACCTTAACCATGACCTTTTCCTAACCTCGTCCAAGTGATTCTGGTGGCTGACAAGGCAAACAACAGCGGCAAAGGTAGCTAACATTAGCCAGAGTTTGTGAGTACACATTAACAGTCACATGATGTTTCAACGTATTTGTTGAGTTGGAGAAATATAAACTGGCAAAATTTTATCCTGGCAACTGCATTGTTCATATTTAGCTTAGAGTTGGAAAGCAGAGGGGATAATAGAAGACCTTCTGTTGGATTTAATCACATTCCAACAGGGCCACATGTGTCCGGACTTCACCTCTCTGCTATCTGGACTCACCACGGCTCGGTTTCCCAGCATGTCAACACACGTACTGCAGTGACTCTATCTGTATTACAATACAGTAAGAGATATGTGTAAATCTTTGATATCATCCATAGATTTAGATGGCTCCTTTTGAATATACCAGCATAGGTGTAAAGGAATGGGCTTCTAGGCAGAAAATATCAATACAAACTGAAAATAGAGCTGATTCAACATGGTGCTATGTGCATTGTGAGCAAAATTTGATACAAGTGAATCCATGAAAAATTGACTGAATGCCATCAATAAACCTCTGCCCTGAAGAGCTCTGCAGTCCTCGTGTCTTGGCCGCAGGAGCAGAATGCTGGGACGAGGTGACAGACGGGCAGATAGATGCACCTCCACTATTAACTGGACAAATCCCACGGCTGAAATGATAGGCAGTGCAAGGTTTTTCTGTGCTGAATTTAAATGATACCAGACAGTATCAGTCAAGTGTGTATCAGTCAAACAATCTTCAGAATCCAGTTAAAAGGGCTTTGAAGCAGGGGCTTCTCCATTTATGCTTAGCTCAAGCCATGTGTTTTCAAATTCACATGCAGCATCCTTCTATTTATGCATGAGTGTGTTTGCTTAAAAAAAAAAAAAAAGTTTTCCCAAGAGAGATGGGAGGAGTTACGGAAAGAAATACAGCTTATGCAAGTTCATAGCGTTCACAGGCTGTAATGTGACAGAATCTCTCTCTCTCTCTCTCTCTCTCTCCCTCTTTCTCTCTCCTTGTCTTTATTTCTCTAGCTGAGTCTGTCCAAATTTGGAGGACAGCGTTATATTATTAGTAAGGGGTCTCCTCATCAGCACAGCTGTGTGTGGGTTGTGCACTGCTGATCCTCTGAGACGCAGCAGAGCAAACGCCTCGCCGTCACCTTTTATCTATGCATCACATACAGCTGGAGGCAGAACAAACAGGCGCAAAACTTCTACCCAGTGATATTATTTGGAAAACTTCAGAAAATTTGCCAGTGAATCAGCATTGCCATTTGACTTGCCATATATTGGCAGTTTGCTTTTTGTCAGCACATCAGTTTACAACATCTACATTTCTTACATTCCATGGGAGAGACAAACAACACGACTCTAGCCGCCCACAGCCACAGCCATCCCTACAATATTCACTGTGTGCTGGTGCTTACCCGCAGTCACGATACGGATCTGATATTGATGTTCAAGTTCTGTTTGTCTTTTTACTGCATGCACCGGTGCACTACTTCTACACCACTTCTCAAGCCCTGAGAGGAATTGTTTAGCAAATTAAAATTTCAGCTCCCTCTGGTTGTCAAACCTTTCCATCAGAGTGGAGTGATTTGGCAACCAGTCATTTGGGAAATGCAGTGTTGTGTTACAATACACTCAAGCAATTTTACTTAGCTATCATTTCAGAATGATGCAGCAGTATCACTGATGGTAGCTAAATGCATGATTGGAATTACTATGTTACTGTTATTTGAAATGGTGAGAGTTAAATAAGGAATGTTGAATAATATATAAGTATGTTTTTCTGCTCTGTGTGTGTGTGTGTGTGTGTGTCTGATTGCTTCACCAGTGTTAGGGTATTTTCACACATGGTGTTTTTTCTGAGTTGCCATCATCTTATTTTACATCCTATAGAAAGCGGCTTTTAAATCTTCAGAAACTATATGAATATGTTTTTTGTTTTTTGTTTTTTACTTGGAAAAGTTCAAGTGAAAATAAGTTTTATAAGAAAAACAGCCTGTGACCTTAACAACTTTTTAATTAGCCGACGATTCAAAGTCAGAAGTTTGGATACAAAATGTGGACAATTTCATTGGCTATTTTTTAAACTGAATGACACAAGAAAATTGAATAAGCCTTGAATTATTATTATTATTATCTTTTTTTTTTTTTTTTTAATTATTGCATTCAAAGGATGCTCCTCCTTTCCAGAGCTGGTTTTCTGTGACCATGGTCCTTTTCTGAAAATAAAGAATGGTACGCACACACACACAGACACACACATGCACGCGCACATACACACACACAATTAATGACCGTGGCTTGCCGGTACTCCTTTCTTATTGGAATTTCTCCTCCCCAGTCTTGTCTTTTATTGTACAGACAATCAACTACTGTAAAGCACAACAACAAACAAGTATCCTGAAGGTTGTTTCATTCTGTGGCTGCACTTCCTTTCCTCCTGTTTGTCTGCCATCCTGAGCACGAAAACACAGAGAGAGCATTGAGCTGGCGGCATGTTCAGGTCTGACTGTCGGCCTCAGTATCTCTGTCTGCCTCATTCTCTGTCTGTCTTTCTGTGTGATTCCGGTTGCGTGCTCTTGTGCAGCACCAGGTGTGTGTGCGTGTGTGTGTTGGGTGCTAGTTGTGCAGGCACAGGGAAGAGGACAGGGGACCCATGACCCTTGCCTTGGCCCAGATACCAGATGCTGGCATCACGTGGCAGCAGCCAGCTGGAGGGATCAATGGCCTACATAGCAGCCAGTCAGACGGGGAGGCTTAACAGGTCCAGTAATTAACCTGCAAATGGAGCAGAGATCAGAGATGGCTTTATTCTCTTGTACGTATCTAGCAGTGTGATGTTCCCCTTTTCTGTTCTGGGTGTTTTGAAACATTATTCACAGAATTAACACAAAATGATACACTGCTCTTGTTTGGTTACAGCGAAGCCACGCCGTAAACAATGGGCTCTCATTTTATTTCAAATGAGCCTTGTGAAGACGACATCCTGCGGTAAGAACTTCAGCTAATGATTGAGGACATCGCTCTGGAAGTATTTCTTGTCACTTGTTGCCAGGATACGTCCGCAGGCAATGCAAAAGGAAGAGAAAAAAAAATCACAAAAAGTGTTATCGAAGTGTTAAGTCAGGTCATAACTAGCCGTGTCATTTGTCTGTGTGTGTGTTAGTGGAAAGGTGAAGTGACAGGGAGGTAAATTGCGTTCTGTCTGTGCACATTGGCATTCGACCATTATGTAAGACTCAAATCTGAGTGACCTGCTGCTCAAGGCGTCAAGTTGTGTAACAAGTTGAAGGCTGTTATTGATAAAGATGTGTGTGTGTGTATGGGCATATCAGCTCTTTCCATTCCAGTATCCTATTCTGAGCTAAAGAGAGAGGGATCAGTCAGTGCAGTCTGTGCTGGAGAGCGATCAGCCCACTCCTGGTCTCCATGCTGAGGATGAGGACATGCGGGGCGCGTCGCAGTGAAAGGCTCACTCTCACCCACTGATGCATGAACCGGCTTGACTCATACCTATGACACTCGTCTCATCCCACTGTTTCCAATTGAGCCCCCCAAAACAGCTCACAGCACTCCAAATGACTAATAGGTTTATTAGCATCTCACATTCACATCACAAAAAGTTCATCATCAATGATACGCATGCTCTTTTATTTTCAGCCTTACAGGCATATGTGTATGTGTTCAGCATATCAATGATCACTTTTCCCACTTTTCTCCTGAGACTATACTCTGCTGTTGAGTAATATGACGGCAACCTGTGCTGCAGTGCATTCTTCCAAATTGATTTTGTGTGAGTGGCCTGCAGATTGATAATTCAGTGCGACTTTGACAGCTGTGCGGCCGGGCAGGGACCTGATACATGGGAGGGAAGGAGATTCACACGGCACCTCGTGTTTTTTCTTTTTTTTTTTTTCCTGCAGCCCCGCAGCTGTCAGCCTTTCCCTTGAATTATCAATCAATTCCCTGCTGATAAAAAATTTATTTCTTTATTTAAGAGCAGCTTTTTTTTCTCCCCCCTCATTGTGGAGGTAGTGCGTAAATCATTCTAGGAGTGGGAGAGCGAGGGAGGAGAGCAGAGAGGGGGAAAAAAGAAAGGTGGAGGAAAAGTGAGAGGGGTAAAAGAAAAAAGAAAGGGGGTGAAATTCACCAATGGTAGGAAAAAAAAGAATTAAATAGAGAAATTGATGGGAGAGTGGCTAGCTGTCTCAGATGGAGAGGGAGAGAAGGTCAAGGGGATGAGGGCCTGCTGCTTCACAAATTACTGCTCAGCTAGTCATTGGCGTTACCCGATAATTTGCAGCCCAAGGGGAGAAGGAGATCGTTAGTGATTGTAGTGGATAGATATGAGAGGGGAAATATATTGCTATGGACTTTTCTCTGGCTTTCAGTGGCAGATCTATAAAGAGGGTGCTTATGGGGGAGAAGGCCAGGGTCAGAGTAATCAGATGACTGCAGGAGGAGTGTGAGCCTGTAAGATGTCTGTGGCCATCTCTCAGACTCACAGGACGTGGATAAATCCTTAGTCCTAGAATAAAAACTTTAAAACTCAACTCACCAATGCTAGAGCCTTCAGCTAAAACTACTGCATTTCTATTTAGTGGTCACCAACTTGAAATTGCACTGGAATTAAAAGCGGTCTCATGCATTAAGTGTCACAGATATTTTGAAGTTACGATAAAATTCAAAGCAGGATTGTTCTTCTACCATTGCCACTTCTATGCCAACCTTCCTCCTACCAATCACTACCATATGCTACACACAGTAGTGTATAGAATTTAAAAAAAATTTTAATGAATGGTTTACTTTCAATTGCTTCACAGGAAAATGGTAAAATTAACTTTAAACCGCCTTTTATAAAACATCAAAGGGCACAGAACCTCCCCCATTTTGAATTATTGACTTACATTTAATTTCTTCTCTAGCACCATTAACTAAATGTCATTTTTCTCTACCTGTAATGAAAAAAATAAAAAATTAATGGTTATTAAGTCTATGCGCACATTCATGTTTGTTCAGCTGCTGATGCACTGATTGATTTCTGCTATCACTGTGTGTTTGCAGGCTGTCCAAACTATATGGTAAATATTTTATTTGCTGTTTAACAGAGTCATCAGTATACGTAGCAGCTAATGGAGATCCTAATAAACTAAACTAAACCTCACTTTAGGTGATCCTTATCCCTACCAAAGCCCCACAGATCTACAATGATGAAAGCAGCGTGTCTGAAACTATCTTCACAGTCGACAATCCCATTGCACACCAAACCCCCACAGAATTTGTAGTGATGACTGTGATGCATCTAAATCATCTGGCCATCACTCAAATCCTGACTCCTGCAGCAGCATGCATGCTTCTCAGCACAAGCATCAGCAGCCACTTCAACCTCAGCGTCTTCTTTTCAAGGGGGCACAGATTTTGTGGAGAAGACACTGGCACACAAAAGTGGGAAAGTGAGGAGAGTAAAGGAACCGGATGAAACAGTGATATTAATAGCATTACTGGTATACGTGTAGTACGGTGGGTACTAAGATCAACATAATTTACATCAATATCTGGATCATGGGCCCAGGTACGCAGACCTCTGCACAGTGCTGAGCATTATTGGAGAATGACAAAGCTGTGTATGGTGGAAAGCAACAGCAGCGAAATTACAGCAGAGAGGCACATTGTAGCCACGACATGCCTGCCAGCAGCTCGCTATGTGCAGTGAATCATTTCTGCTGTCGGCCACTTGTGAACATCACGTTTTCCTCTATAATAAATCTTCACAGACAAATTGGCTATGCACTGCTGTTCCTCTAATAGAGCACTGACGGGTGAGACCTGGGCTTAGGACGGCAAGAGAGAGGAGAGGAGAGAAAAGGAGCGGAATTACAATACTCTGGTATTTGGAAGAGCGAGGCCCCATGGGAGGCCTGTTAGAAGGATTTCAGACTGTATTGTTCCCCTGAAGAGGTTCACTAAAAGCAACTAAACAAGCAAAATAATTTAAGAATCTCTGGCAGGTACTGTATATGCTTTTTCGTGTGACATTGGAGCTGGATGCCTCTGCCACAAAGTATACACTGACCTCCAATGAATCATACAGTGTTTTTTTGATGGATGCATCAGGATAATGCGCCTCACCATAAAACTTAAAGTAGCTCAAAAGCCTCTGTGGGAGCATGACTATACTCTACTCTGTTTTTCAAGGAGTTTTAGGAATACAGGTAAAATTAGAATAAAAATATCATTATATAAAATATATACAGTTCTAACAAGCACACATATGCCACAAGGTGTTTGCATACATATGTCCTCTGTATTATCAGTTTTGTTCCCACTTTGTTCTTAACATTTCACCCATTTGGAGAAAAAAAATAAATAAATAAATAAAAAATTAGTGAGCATCCTGACCTGACCTCCAACCAACCAGCCAGATTTGATCCAAATCAAATAAAAACTGTCCAAGTTATCACTGTGACACACAAACATAAGCTCCTATAGTCCACCCGCCCACTTTGCTCAGCTTGGGTCTAATTAGAAAGTTTATGAATATATGTATTATCTTGGTTGCCTTATTTTCCTCCATAGTAGGCTGTACGTTTGTCATTTCAGACACAGAACTTGAGTGGGGTACGATGTCTTTCCCATTCAAATCAACATACTCAGATGGTGAGAGCGGCCATTTTTATGTGTCGTTGCCATGGTATCGAGATCAATTCCATATAAAGTAACTTAGTCAACTCACTGAGGTGAGAGGTTTTGCAGTGAGGACCAAAGCAGTAGAAAGGCATCTTGCATTTGAGTTGGTGTCCATTAGCCGTTTAAGTTAAAACTACAACGGTTGGTAACATTGTAGAAGTTAAATTAAGGTCTGTTTGAAGATGCTGACTTGCCAGGATTGCTAGTTTGCAGATGCGAACTGGAGGAGCTAACAGGAGAGGCATTCTCTCTCTTTATGTTATGCTAACCTTATGTAACAGAGCAGGTCACAGATTCAAATGTTCACTATTACTTTCATAATTTCTGCTTTCAGGCTACAACCCCAGCACAACATATCTGCAGAGCTGCGCCAGGTCAAATTGGGGCCCTGAGCAAATTTTGTTAAGAGGGCCCCCCTGGTGTATGCTCCCACCTGCCTGCCAAGTGTACAACAGATACAAAATCAGTAAATAACAAAATGCCATTTAACGCAACAAGACTTATTACAAAGAACAAACAACACCTGAAAATAATTAACAATTAATAATAACAAAAAATAATAATAAAAAAGTTTTCCTTAAAAATCTTCAACATTAAATACAAAAAAATAAAAAAAATAAAAAATAGCAGCTAGATCCTTGTGTCTTTCAACAAAAGTAACTGTAGCCTGCCCGGCTCTGAGCAGTGATTGGTCAGATGCTGATTGTCAATCATTGCAGCGATGCATGCGGCAGATGACAGACCTGAACTGACTTGACTCGGTGCGTGTGGGCCTCATGAACGACGGCTTGGGGGCCTTGTGACGTGCTCACACCAGGGTCACCAGGGTCTGTTCTGTGTTTAGGGAGGGCCCTGCATGTCTGCACAGTTCTCAAATAAGTGACTCTCCACTACCCCACTGACTTGTTACCACAGTTTATTCTACACTAACCAAATGAACCCAGCAATGAGAGCGCAGTGTCCATTCTACTCCCAGATTGACAGAGGCAACAGCAAAGCAAATGACATCACTATTGCTGGCTGCAGTGTGGACCCACACACAGCTATGTGTAGTGAAGTATACTTTATTCATAATGTTTTAATATATGTATACATTTCTATAATATTTACTTGTATTTCCTCAAATAAAAGCCGGGTCTTCAACAATGGCCAAGGGCCTGGTCGACACAAATACAGGCTGTGCCGCAAATACAGGCCTGGGGGACAAACAAGCGTGGAGAAACTCCAGGTGTGTGTGTGTGTGTGTGTGTGTGTGTTTGAGAGGGGGGGTCACTAACATGCAAGGGCATTGGTCTGGGTTAGGCTTTTACAGGAGCTCAGCGACAAGGTCCAGAGACTGATGGAGTGTTCATCTGCTCAAACCGATTGAACATTTTGACAAGCTATTAATTTTTCTGCCACCTAGGCCTTTGTTTATAACAGACAGATGCCTCCAGTCCTCTGTGAAGAGATGAATGTCAGCTGATATCTAGGTGGACTGCAGAGTCTGCGGCATATGCTGTGATAAGTGGGTCAAAGCAATTGGGGCGTGTGTGTGTGTGCGTTTGTGTGTTTACATTCATCTGACACATACTGTATATCTTATGAATGAAAATGAACGACTGCCTGTTTCCCAGATCAATATGTATTCATGTCACTTACATTTGTCTATTATCCATCACACCTGCTTGTCAGATGGTACTTTGTGAACAGTGTGTGTGTGTGTGTGTGTGTGTGTGTGTGTGTGTGTGTGTGTGTGTGTGTGTGTGTGTGTGTGTGTGTGTGTGTGTGTGTGTATGTGTAATGTATGGTTCAGTCAATAAAATAAACGATAACCTGGCTGTTATAGATCTATAGTGTACAGAAGAATAAAGGTAGGGGCCAGACGACATGATGCTCATGCTGCAATATGAGACGCGGCGGAGTCCAGCTGTAGTTGGAATCATGATGTGTGTGTGTGTGAGTGCGTGTGTGTGTGAGCGAAAGACAAAAAAATCTCAGCTAGCTCACCATTCATGTTTGATTTTATCGTGCCTGATCTTTCCATAATTTTTTTTCTGCACTGCAAAAACGCAAAATCTTCCAATCCAAGATTATTTCTCCTATTTCAAGTCAAAAATGGGTAACACTTTATAATGAGTACACACTAGTAAGCATTAGTTAAGCATTAATAAATACTGAATTCATCATATATAACGCATGAATACTCATTAGTATGTAGTTTACAAACACAGTTATAAATGTTTCACTCATCATTTATAAGCACAGTAGTAATGGATCAGAAAACACTGAATTCATCATTTACAAAGCACGTTTCTGACATAAATACTCATTAGTATGTGGTTTAGCCAATGAGAAGAGTCGACACGCTCTGTCATACGACTGATAGCCAACGCCAAGATTTTTATTTCTGTTTTTTTTCCCCTCTTTTTTCTGTGCAAATCCATGCACAAGCAACCACAGCGGCGAGATATAAACCCGGAAAAATGAAGCAGTGTGGCGTCCATATTTGTTTTGGTGTCAGAAACTTTGTCTTT
>OMLB01019709.1:8565-18724 GCA_900302555.1 Myripristis jacobus
CAGCCTACCTGATCTCCCCTCTGGCCCTCATGCCATTTTGTTGCCCAAGCCAAACTCAAACATGAGTATTTGAGAAAAGTTACTCCAGAAAAAATGGCTGCAGGCAGATGTTTTAACGTTAAGTGAACGTAACTAGGGCTTGACTAGGCTTGAGACATTTTTCAGAAAAGGTGGATTCTGTCTAGTATACTCTGGTGAAATCCAGCAGAACAACAAGTCACTTTGTAAGATAATTAAGGAGTTCAGCTGTTGTTGATGTTGTAAGCTCATGTGCGCATGTGGGCCCGAGAGTAATGGCTGCTGAAATAAACTCCAACTCCAGGATAGTAATTTTATTAGGATGAGAGCGTTCAGTGTTAATTTAATAGCTGTCATGGTTTAGCGTACCATGGTGCCTCTTGCCTCCGCAAATTTGGACCGCGACAAAAACAGGCCATGACTTTGTGTCCTGACATGAGGCTTTCAGCGTGCATTTGCATTTGCATGATTGAGCTGCTGTTGTTTTTTAGATTTATAAAAATTAACTAATTAATCCTACAGCTAACTAACTCACTAACTCATCACTAATTGACATTGCCTTCAGAAGATTAGAAGTCACACAGTAATTGTTTGCATACAAAGAGGTATTTATTGATTTATTGATTTATTGATTTTTTATTGGGTTGTCCTTGATGTAAATTTCAAATCCTGGCTTCTCATGTGAGTCTTTCTTTGTCATTTTTATGCATTTGTCCTTTGAGTAGCCTAGTTCTGTTTGGTTTGGTTATTTAATTGTTGGTTGCAGGCCTTTTGCTGATTTAATTTTTACTTGATGTGTCTTTGCTTTGTGAATTAAACAAAATCCAACAACAACGGAACAAAAGAAGTCACACATAAATCCTGTAAAATAGAGAAAATCTCTTCCACTCCGAGGACGTGGAGAGTAGGGGCTGACACAGCAGAAACTTACCACATGTAGGATCTTATTCTCTGTCTCATACACAGTGCAGTCCTGTGGAGGCAGAAAGAGGAAGAAAGAAAAAGAAGGAAGGGAACATGAGATGAGGAAAAAACATCAATGCGGGCATCCGCAAATTAGCTCAAATAACCAGCTCTTCCAAATAAAACAGGAGAAGAGGAAATAAGAGTAATAAGAGTAATGAGATGGCAAACAGGAAGTAAGATGGATGGTCTTATTTGGGCACTGAAGAACAACTCAACTTTCACTTGTAATTGTCAAAATATGCATATAACTTCATAATCCAGACACAGTAATAGATTGGATTGATTGGTTTGAGATCTGACTCTGCTGCCCAGCGTTCCATGAGCCACCTCCGGATTAAGAAACCCCACTCTACCAGCCTCACTATTTGAACATGACAGACTGTTATTCAGTGATGGTTGATAGTTAATCTATTTCAGGGAAAGCAGCCCAAAAAATACACCAGATGTGCATGGTGGCAGTTAATTCATCTGTTTGATATATTAGTATGAGCAGTGTTGCCACTTTTGTCTCTCTCACTTCACCCTGGCAATCGCATGTTCATTTGGCCCAGTGTGAACCTATGATGGCCCTCCTCTTCCCACTCCTCTGGCCCTTGTAAGAGGGGATAGGTGTTATCTGCTCAGCCCCAGTACTCGCTCTGGGCACGCGTACACACACTGGGCAGGGTCTTACAGGGATGACGTGGATGGAGTCCAAGACAAGGCCATAGTTTCTGTCCAAACAATGAGATTGCTACAGTCTGAGTATCTGACAATGTGCATGCATTCACCTGCAGATTTATAAGAAAGTGTGCCTGTTTGTGTGTGTGCCTTTGTGAGTGTGTGTGTGATTCTGCAGAGGGAACAGCCAGAGTAGAAGCAGAGGTGTGGGAGGAGAGGGAGTATGGAGGGAAGTAGGAAAGATATGTAGGAAAGAGAAACACTTATAGTCTCCATCAGGGCCCATCAGTTAAGCTGAGGATGAAGTCCAGCAGTGGGGGAATGAGCACATAGCCTGAGGCAGTCACTGCTAGCTGCTACTACCATCAGCTATGGTGCACACAGCCTATGGCAATCAGCATATGTTACACTCACACACGAATCTATAGACTAGAGGATAGAAACAAGCTGCATCCATATTGATATGCCCCATCCTTACCCAGTGCAACACAGCGCTCCACTTAAATTCATGACCTTTATTATGTATAACCGATGCATAAATGTGACTGTGTGCTGCATGCTTCCAGTGTCCAGTGAGTGTGTGTGCGCACACGCACCTGTTGTACAATGGTGGTTAACTCTAGGCAGAGCTGTACAATGTTGTTCTTCAGTAATGAATACTCTGTCACACTGGCAAAAGGAGACCTGAAACACAACACATAGGGTTCAGTATTAGGCAAACACATAATGGACCTCTTCAGCTCTGCCAGTCCCATCAGTGGGGTGGTCATTGCAAATCTGTGCTGCACAGCAAATCTTTGTTGAAACAAGCAGAAATTTATTTTTAAATTCTAGTGGAGATCCAGAGGTTTTAAAAGATATCAAATATGTCTCAACTGCAAGGAAATGCATATAAAATGATGCACAAGACATCTAGGTATTTTCTATTTGATGTAATGCTGCAGCCATAAAACAGCAGCATCATGGGTTTCAATATTTCACTCACGATAAGCATGATATAGCTTCACTGAAGTGTTGCAACCAGCAGATACAGAATGTATGTGATATAGTCATTCATTTTTTCCCCTAACTTTTACTTAAGGGGAAACTTCAGAATTCAAAAGGTTTAAATACATATGGTCCCATCAGTTTGTCTAAAAACATGACTAAAAAAACAAGAACAGCTATCTGTTTGCAGTATTCTTCACCCACCTATTTTTACATCATGTGTTAAATTATGGATATGTTCAATGATATGTAATGCTCATCGACATGTCAAGCTCTGAGGTACATATTCTTTTGATGCTGATCATTAGGAGCCAATCCCTAAAAAAAAAATAGGTGAATAGGTAAAAAGTCTTGCTGGAGGGGATATAGATTCATTGAAAAAGAGGATTAAACTGTCCAAATCACAAAAAGTCGACACTCATGATCATTGACTTTGTCAGAAAGTGCAGTTGGGACTCGATAGACGAGCAGTGGTAAATATGCCTTTTGAGATGTGGATCAACTATACCTGGCCGTCATCACTTCATGCTTAAAATTCAGCTCTTGTGATTGAGTGACGTGTGGTCTGTACCTGTCGAGCCAAGCTAACAGGTTCTTTGCTGCACCAATCAGATCCACCACTGAGGTGAGGAAGTCATTGGGCAGCCTCCGGGAAGCTCGTCCATCGTAATGTCCACCCCTTCGTCGTCCCAGGATGAAGTTCTGGAGGTTCTTAGCCGAGGCGTTCAGCTTATGGGACAGCGTCCGGAGGTTCTCTGTCTCTAGGCCATAGTTCTGCAGGACACACACATATAGAAACAGTATAACAGGCCCTGTGGTTAATATTTTGGTGAAGTAGGATCATATTTGTCTGAACTGAAGTCCTAGCAAAAGCCAAGAAGCTCCTCACGGACACTTCTCATTGCATGTCTGCAAGGAATCATGAAGCAATTGTATGAAAGAATTCCAGTACATTCTGTAATGGGCTGAATGATATGGTAAAAGAATCATATTGCAATTATTTTGACAGATATCGTGATATGTATCAGGATTTTAGTGGGAAGGATCATGTTCTTACATGGAGAATGCAATTTATAGGCCAGGTCAACTCTGTAGCACCACAATAATTCATTTGTAATAGTATTTTGCCCACAGTTCACCGTTATCAAAAAATTTCAATATCCAAATTTCTAATTTGAATATTGCAATTGGCCATACTGTGATTTATATAATATGTCAATAAACTGTTCAGCTGTAGAATGGTCATATTATAAATTACACCTTATATTGGTCTAAACTGGGTTAAATGACAAGCTCATAAGTAAGTGGGTTGGGTAAAAAAGAGTCTATTATGATTTAATTTAGTCTGAATGGAAGTAAATGAAATTAGGCGTTCTACCACTGAAGAATCATTGCTGTTCATGTACAACAAGCACTCTCTGCACTAATTCAAGGACATTTTAGGCTGGTCCACTGGCCCGTTGCTGCACTATGACCCCTCTAAGTACACATGTGTGCACACACATACACACACGCACATGCAGACCCACTGAGCCACATTGCACTCAACTTCCCAAGATACCTCCAGTCATGTCCTGCCTGACAGAGCCTGATTCCTGCTGACACCAATGCCACACATACACGCGCACACACTGGCACACTGGCACACGCGCACGCACACACATTTGTACAGTCAGATGCACAGGCTGAGCTAGACGTATCTATTCCTCCTCTGCCTCCAGATCTATTCTACATCGTCACAGCCACAGCGACTACAAAGCAGAGAGGGTTTCACAGTGGCAGCAAGAACGAGACCGAGAGACAGAGAGAGAGAGAGAGAGAGAGAGAGAGAGAGAGAGAGAAAACTAAGGAGCTAAGGAGGCAAAGGACGAGTAGAAAAAGAAACAAGGCAGAAAGGGGGAAAAATAAGGAGGAATGACAGAGAGAGAGAGAGAGAGGGAACAAGGAGAGTACCCGGTTATGCATCTCCCTGAAACTGGGTCATGTATATGAGCTATGTGTTCTGTACAATGTGTATTTACGTGTAGATGTATGCATGAACTTGGAATGCAAACGTACACAGCTGTAATTAGGCTCTCATATGATTTGATCTAAAGCTGTGTGCTGCACTCTCTCCAGGGAGACGAGTGCAGAGATGAAGCTGGGGAATGTGTCCTGTGTGGACTATCCGAATGACTTTACGTGTGCATGACTGCATGCGTGTGTGCCTGCGTGTGACAGAGAGAGAGAGAAAGAGAGCAAGAGAGGGAGGGAGAGAGAGAGAGAGAGTGGATGAGAAAGACATTATTTCAGCAGTGCATGCATATATATGTGTGTGTGCATCATGCATGTGTGTGTGTGTGTGTACGTGTCAAATCAATACAGTAAGAGGGCGATACCATTAGAGCACCCCTCCACCCTCATGTCGATGTGGTTGCCATAGCAGCCGTGTGTAGAGTGGCCTCTCCTCTATGCAGATGTTTCTACCATTGTCCTGAGCATCACACTCAAACATCATTTATGGCATACTAAGAGCAAAAAGAGGGCTATGCATTCATTCTTTTCTGAGTAACATATTATTCCTAAACTGTTCAGCTCCATAAACACATATGACTCATATGACATATGATTTTGCAGTCCTTTTGGATTTGGATTATCTGACCTCTATTTACCCATGGAAAGCTGACTGACGATATGTGTTCTTTACATTGAGCCAGATTTCCTGAAATTTCATGACATGAGCACACGTTGAAATGCAAAGTATGTGCTCTGTACTTAAAAGCTGAGAAAAATAGATTTTTCCACCTTAGAAAGGCCATAATGGAGGAATGACTACAAACAGGTAGCATTCTGAAATTGAACAAGCACAGGGGAAAGTAAAGGTGTTTAGGTTTAGTTTATTGTTATTATAGTGTCATGCATCACAAATGATGCCTAGCCCACATGGGCTGGGCATCCAAAGTTACAGAATGTGCTGCATAAAACAAAAAGGAGATGGGTAAATAAACTATTGAATAAATTAGATATTGCGCAAAGGCATTTAAACAAAGAGCATATGCCGTCATTTGCAGGCTTCAGATATGTAATTAACAGTCTTGAAAAGCAAGAAGCCGTTCTAACTTGACAACTTGGTCAGACTAAAATAACACAGAATTTTTATATTATGTAGCTTCGATGCATAGCACTGCTGTAATTGGGCTAGATGGATGTATATTCGCCTTCAACTCTGATGATCAGAATTAATTTGCTCACTCACGCTAGACTGGACTCTAGTCGTTTTACAGTATGCTTGTGTGTGAAATCTGGCTTAACTGTGTCTGGGAAAAATTAGACATTATAAATATGGGCAGTACTGAAACCATAAATGTTTTTTTTTTTCCAAACATAACATCCATTTGTGTTGCTGCCTGTATTTGCTTTTTAATCTGAATATAGGCTAGAAACTGCATGGACCCTCAGAAGTTTTTTTCTCAACTAGGTGGGTTTGTGAAGGACAGCCAACCAGAGCAGTTATATTGCCAGCTGATCTCAGTTCTACCTCTCAGAGACAGAATACTCAAGGAGAACCACAAGACTAAACCCACACAAAAAGTTTTGTAGTATCGGTATAGTTTTAATGTTAAGCGTTTCCTATACAGTCATGACCAATACTTTACCCTAGCCTTGACCAAATTGTGGTATTCGCCTAACAATAACCTTGAGCAAAGCTGTTTTGGGTAAACTTACTACATGATGAACAGGAGAAAATGGCATGCCCAGTTTTTGGCATTGTCAGGTAACCCAGTTTGTGGTGGAAGATTGTCATTTTTGCATAACATGTGTCCATAACACAAAATATGTATTTCAGAGTGTCTGGTAACAAATCATTATGACACACTGACAGTGCTACTACATTCAAACAGTTCTACATGTGTATCTAGGACTAGACAACAAAAGCCACAGCCTCCCACTGGTTTGTAGTACAACCCCATCTGTGGTGTAAATATCAATGGTGGTAAAATATCTCCCTTGCTTTCAAGACATCTCTTCATGCTCTAAATGATGGGCTGAAGTCATAATACAAAGACTGATGGTAGTCTGCCTAATTTTGAAGTTATAACTGGTTTGATTGTTTGTAATAACTACATCTTGTCATCTTGTGTTTTAAGTTATGGAAAGATGTTAATATTTCAAAGAGAGTGTTTTCTTTTCTTTTATGACAAATAAAACAAGTCAAGCTTGTATACAGTCGAAAGCACATTTAAAAGATCCATCACCGTGCTGTACCAAGAACCATCAAGGTGATGCACAAAACATAACAAAAGACAAAGAGGACAATGCAGACAACTGACAGAGCACGACAACGGAAATCGCACACACAAATACAAAGGCACACAACACGTGCACTGCACACAGACACGCAGATCAAACAGAGTCAAAGGGTAGAAAATACAAACGGGTTTTGAGACTATGTTTGAATGAGTCAATGGAGGGGTCAGATCTGACATAGCGGGAGAAGCTGTTTCACAGTCGACAGGCAATAACAGCAAACCTGATGATAACACAAAGCCCTGAGGCATCAACCTAAACTGTGGAGAATCCCAAAGCTCATGTCTGATGACCTAAAAGTCCTAGAGGTCAAATGGAGTTGGAGAGGATCAGAAATAGACTGAGGCCAACTCAAGTCTTTCAGAGCCTTTGAAACAAACAAGTCTTAAAATCAATTCTGAATCCTGCTGGGCACTAGTGAAGAGAAACCATGCTTGTGGCAGCCCGGCGGCAGTGATTTCAAATCGGTGCAGGTGGGACATGAAAGGCTAACTAATAGCAGTGTACAAGAGGGAAGGGATGAAGCTGTGAAAAGACAGAAAGACAGAATTGATTTAGGAAATAGTTTGAGGCTGAAAAAGCTGCTTTTCAATATTTGAATTGGCTTATTTATCAAATCTGACGGTCAAATCGAAGATTACACCAACATTTTTGGAATAAGGTTAATTAGACCACAGTTTTTCAATGTTGCGTTTTGATTGGCTGAGGGGCTTTCTGATGAGTGCCAATATCTCCTGGTATTGGCACTCTGATTGCATTTCTGGATATGCATCACTTAGCCTTCAATACCTGTAACTAAACTGATGCAAAGTGACTATAGCAGCTGATACACACTGATGGTCTTGCACAGGGAACTATTTTTATTTGCAGAATCATTTTATCAGCAGCTAATCATTAAAAAAAAAACAAACAATGAATTTAAAAAGTTGGTATAATCACAATAATATGCATGAGGCCATGCTTTGTCAGGCAATACAGGCACTGATGTGCTATAGTGTCACATAATACAGCTCTCCAACATGTGTATTATTGTTTAAACATATGTCACTAAAAAGTCTCCAAGAATAAATCTCAAGTCTGTTTATTTTGGCCCACTGATTCTGTCAATATTCCAACAAACAGCTTGGGTCAGTTAATTAGACAGGGACAATTTTTGAGGTTGCTTAAATTGCACTGATTGTAGAGCCTTAATTCATGGGAGAAGTGGCTGAGTATTGTCTGCTGAGCACTGCGTCAACCCAGTGGGAGCATATAAATGAAGAGGCGAACTGTGCCTGCATTAAAACCTTGAGGAACCCCACAAGAAAGTCTAAACAAGGAGAATGAAAACAACAGCTAAAAGCCCTTCGCCTCATCTGCAGACCCCGAGGGTGCTGAAAAAGTCACAATTTGTGGGACAGATTTCAGAGAGCGAGCGAGAGTCAGTCAGGTCACAGTCAGAAATGGAAAATCCAATTCACAGGATACAAAGAAATCTCTCAAGGCCAAGGACTTATAAGACAGAGATCTCAGACTGATCACACCAGAGGTGTCAGAGCATATAGCTGGAGTATAGCTGGAGTCAGCTTTGTGGTCCGAAACATTATTTCATCAGGGCATTTTAAAGGTCTTTCGTCTGCTATTACAGGAATATTATAAGTATATGTGCTGTCATTTTGGTAATGAGTCAGACTTAACAATCAGATGCTAAAGGTCTTACAGGAATTCAAAGCAATGTCCATGTCCACAGCTAAAAGGAGAGAAACTGGTTGTGTAATCTAGCCTATATACACACCAGTAATTCATAATCATAATACAATAATACATGTACGGCTTTGCAATCCCAGATGGAAGCTTTGGTGCAGCTTTAATAGATTATTTGATGACAGAAACCTTTCACAATGAACACTCAGTCAGCAAAGATGGGAAGCGGAATCTGGTTCTGCTTTGTTGGTTCTATTTTTTGTCATTTTCAAATGTCCAATAAAAAGTGCACAATGTATTTAAAAAAAAAAAAATTGCAGAAGCGAGGACCATTTAGACTCAACTGGCAAAAATGTGGAATATGGGGAATAATACCAGCGAGGTGGCCTGACGATGAGAACCAGGTAGACTCAAACATCATTGGTTACTGGTCATTGATTTGGATTTTCTTTTTTTTTTAACTACATTTTAAATGACCTGCTGTCTACTTTCACTTGAGTAGATACTTGCAGCAGTACTTCTACCTCTACATCAGTAAAATATCCGCAAAGTAACAGTACTTCTACTTGACCAGCGATTTATAGTACTCTTTCCACCACTGGTTAAAATGTAGCCTGACTAGAAGTGACTACTAATCAGTTCAGTCCCGACTGTAAATAGAGAAAAGGAGAATTGAAATCCAGAGTCCAGAACTTTGATTCTTCAATTGCAAACTACTGTTGACAAAAGAAACATCAGTGTTACAATGGTTCACATCAGTGTAGAGGAATCCACACCTCAGAAAGACGTGATAAATTTTACCTTCTGATGTTTTCTGCATTTAATTCTGTTTTAATGTTTCAGTTTGTGCACACAAACTTTTTGGTCACTTTTTCCTACTGTCTCTTAGCATCCGTTGACTCTGTGACTGACTGTGTTCCTTTTATCACACTGTATTACACTTAATGTTTCATGTTTATACGAGCCCATCCATTCAGAATTTGGGAATGAGGAGTCATCCTCTTTTTGAACTACTCCCATTTCCCAGCGTGTAGAAGGCAGAAAATCTGCAAATTCCCCCTGCGAAGGAAAATTCTTTAATGTGAAAGATTCACCACACACACGGAAACTTATACTCAGCATAGGTGCATAAAAGAGGGGACTCTTCCACAGTTACAGCGAGACCGAGAGCTCAGTCAACATTGAAACTTGCATTGATCCAGGTCTGCAGAAGCTCCCTGCTCCACCGCATGAGGAGAAGGAAGTCTGAGCCAAGTGAGCCATGGTTTGCTTTCTCTTATGATGGATGATGTTGGTGGCCACAGAGCAGCTCTCCTTACTCTCCATATTTCCACACTGTCTACAGGTACGGGCTGATATTGTGTCTGTGCTACCTGGGGAGTCGAGTTGATGAAGAGTAGGGGGTCATTTGAGATTTACTAAAAACTACTCCCAGCTTTAGTTCTACTGATTCACTTCATCTGGATACCTGGCATCCCCTAGTGCATGAGTGTGTGTGTGTGTGTGTGTGTGTGTGTGTGTGTGTGTGTGTGTGTGTGTGTGTGTGTGTGTGTGTGTG
>OMLB01019714.1:0-10147 GCA_900302555.1 Myripristis jacobus
GATTAACCCATAATGAAAATAATCATTATTAGAGACTATGCAGACTATGTGGTTTCAAAGGGGAGGGCACCCCTCCTTGTTATGATGTGGTAAAGAATGATGAATGCCACTCGATTCTCACGAGTTCAGGACAACTCTTTTACCCCATCATAACCCAATATATAAGCGCATTTTGCTGATGTTTTTGTGCACATTTGACATCTAAACCTCAGAGGAAACACATGCGTTTAAAAGCATTGCATTGATTCTATGGGTTATTATTCTTGGCGTGAACCTGAGGGGTTTTATCCGTCCTCACCTTCATGCTTAACATCAGTAAACAAAGTGGCATGCCGTCCCATTTGGAACTGCAGAGTCTGCCTTTTAAGCAGTCCACTCCCCACACTCAGTTAACATAGTCCTATGATGCCTCCACAATAAAAGCTTGCCATATTGCTAGCATTAATCTTGACTGTTCATGTTTGTCGCCGCCATGTGTTGGCAGAGCTTTGATCCAGATTCCCCACAACAGACTGTGACACAGTCTGTTTTTCTGTGTGCGATCATGTGAATCCACTGAAGTTGACCGGCTTGGTGTTTAGAAGCTGTAATATTCACTGTGAAGAAACATTACTGACATCTCAGTGCTCGCGGGAAGCGTGGGAAATCAACACCGGACAAGCTGGTAAACACTGGCTGTGGCTGCGTTTGTCTCCCCTAGCAGCCAGTTTGGTAGCCGACCCGTCATTTAGACCCTCTGCTGAGTTTTTTTAAATATAGTTGGCTGGTAAAACAGTGACTGTGGTCAGTGGACAAAAAAATGTATATATCTTTTGCCCTAAAGAGAGATGAAATGGCCTTGAAAAGATTCTAACAAAACAGGCAGGATACTAACATTTCGACACTGGTGTTGATTCCCAGTTGAGATGCTTTTCATTTTAAAATCATATATTAAAAAAAAAATAAATGAATTTTTCTAAGCACAACTGCCCAAACACAACACAGCAGTTTTCAAACCAGATTCTGGTAAAATCTGATCCAAACCTTAGCTGTGATGAACATTTAATTTTTTTTGCAAGTTTGTGTGAGTTTGATGAAATCTGCTGATATTAATAAGTTTGTGAGACAGTACAAAATAAGAGCGCCGCTTCTGGAAGCACTGGTATTGTCTCTCAAATCAGGTACTGTGTGTTGTCATTAGCTGCACCCCCATGCAAAAACACCAACATACCATGAACCTTGAGTTTATTCACTGCTGAAGACATTTATGACTGAAGACAGGCGGCTTATTGGTTTATTGATGGCGTGGCTCTTGTTTTGTGCACAAAATGTGGGAAGGAAAGCGCTTCCTCTCCGTTTGTCTTGACACTGATTTGTCGGCCGTGAAGCCTCAGAATTGCACATACAATGAAAACTCTGCATTTCTTAGCCCTTGCTGCCCTTTGTTCAGTGTGTGGGATGAATAGAAAACTAATTTGATAACTTCATCTCTGTAGTGTTTCACATTAATCTCTTCTTTTTTGTTTGTTTGTTTTTTTTTTTCAACATTTTCTATTGATCTAAAAGTTAAATACATCTACAGTCAGGCTGGTGTGTCTTAAACAAATATAGTGTTGTAACATATAATGTTCCTTTGACTGACAAGTACAATGTCAAAAAATATATCAAATAGTTTTTTTTCCCTTTTGTTAAAAAATATTTACAAATAAAGTAAAATTGGAAAAAAAGGGAGTTGTGAATGTGTTAAGTTAAAGTGGGACCTGAAAGCTGCACAGAGTGTCAGCGAATAAAATGGCTCAGTTACAGACCGACGTGGGAACTAACGAGGAATTGGCATCTGACAGCAGCACAGACAAGGATTTTTTTGTTTGTTTCTGGAGTATGTGTGTTATGTTTACAGGCATCTTGTCGAACGGTTTGGCATGCAGATAAAAAATAAGCCTCTTCATCTTTCAGATCCCACCTGGAACTCAAAACACGACTCCAGTGTTGACAGAGAAAAGAAAGTAGCTGAAGCATTCACGGATGTAAAATATGTTGACACCTCACATTTGGCTGTCAAGAAGTCAGTCCTTGTAGTTAGGCTTGTACAAATCAAATTTAAGACTAAAACAATGTCTCCAATCCCCCTTTTTTTGTTTGTTTTCTGTAGCTACGATTTTGTTTTCATTTGGATTAGGGATTGGGCACTTAAAGCGTAACTCCACACATTTGCAACTCATTTTCCCAACACTTCCAATCATACCGATGAAATCTGACCAAATAGAGCTACTTATCTTGTCACTATAGAGCTAATTGCCTTTCTAAGTGCACAGCTCTCCAGTACAGTCTTAAAATCTTGCATGGCAGGAGGGCATTGTTGTGGTCGTAAAATTTTCAACCACTAGATGTCACTAAAATCTCCCGGTTCTGCCTGGGTTTCACATCCCTTTAAAGGGCTGACAGGCTCTCCAAAAATCAGCCCAATCGGAGCCAGAGCATGTCTGCTTCAGCATGCTGATGCCAAGTCTGTAAGGAGATGTATCGGTTTAATTTTGATTTTTTATACTGATTTTGAGGCAACTTCATTACTTATTGTGCTTTACTTTATGTATGTAGACAGGCAGCAGAAGTTGGCTGGTAAAGAGGGAACAAAGAGCTACAAGAGCAGCTATGTGAGAAAGGCGTGAGACTGGATAGATTTCATTACTTTTTTCCCCTGACATGGCTCATTACCCACTGGACACAGTGTGTTGAAAAAGACATGCTTCGGATGCATTTGGGATTGAGTTTTGAAAAGCCCATGGGTCTTGTTGGACTGTACTGGAAAAAGCAGGACAGCAGGATGCTCAGTAAATAGCTCTATACTGAAGAACTGATGAAATCTTGGTCAGAAATGATTGATGGTGGAAGAAGATGGGAAACCGTGTCCAGAGTTACGCTTTAAAGTAAAATGCACTACCATGGTACTGAATATGGAAGATCTGAAACCTTGAAGAAGAGGAGTTTAACCAGTCAGAACCAGCATGGCTCCCATCTGGGACAGCAAAATCCGCCTCAGGGTTTTGTGTATACATGTATGAGCGTTTTTTTGATTTGGCGGTGGGGAAAAGAGTGTGTGTCCTATGTCCCTAATGCAAGTTTCCACCGTAGAACGCTATGAAATGGTAGGCACGGTGTCCAGGCTGTGGCCACGACAAGAAACGACGCTCTCCTGTAGGTCACACACACGTGTGCATATACAAACACACACACTGGTCAGCTGGATGCCTGATTGGTGCAGACAAGTCCCTTGCGATTCTGTCGTGGGTCAAAGTTCATTCCGAGGGTTTGCGCCTTAGTACTCCACAGTCACTGCTTTGGTCCTGAGGTATTCCATGAGAGCGTCCTCTCCTGCGGACAAGACAGAGAACAAGCTCGATCTAATTAGACAAACCAGGCAAGCTTCCTGGGCAATTCTCTCTGACAAGCACTGAGGCAGAAAGGACAACAAAGACTAATGGAGGCCAAATTATAGAGAAACCGTGGATGTGGACCACACATCCAGGGCTGTGGTGGATTTCTGTAAACAAACTTGAGAATGTGGAAATGTTTCTGTTCAATTAAACACATAGCTGCAAAAATGTGGCTTTTAGCAATTAATTTGATGAGATGGGGTTTGCTGATCTGAAGCCAAAAGATGATGATGACGGTTGAACAGGTTTCAAGCGCCTTAACAATCATGGAATTAACACTGAAATAACAGAAAAGCTCAAGTACGAAAAATAAAGACATCAAAACTATAGCTGTACAGTGTAGTCCTGTGCATGCAGCAGTATCTTGCTTTATTTATTTTCTACCAAAAATCACATAGTTTCCTTGCCCAGGAGCCCGACCCACCACTTACCGAGGTCCTTTCCGAAGCCAGACTGCTTGAAGCCACCAAAGGGCGAAGCCACGTCGGTCTTGTTGTAGGTGTTGATGAACACCGTTCCAGCCTCCAGCCTCTCGCTCACGTACATGGCCTTGCTGATGTCACGTGTGAACACGCCGGAGGCCAGGCCGAACTCGGTGTCGTTGGCCCTCTGCAGCACGCCGTCCACATCCCTGCAGTTCAGAGGAGGAGAGAGAGGCACGCTGGTCAGGAAAACCCATCATTTAATAAAACCGCTCATTTGTGTGCCTAGAAAACAAATCCAAACTGAGGACACATACCCATTTTTGAACTTTGACACCACCATGACAGGGCCGAAGGACTCCTCTTTGGCGATGAACATGTGATCCTCCACATCTGTGAATACCGTCGGTTCCATAAAGAAACCTGGAGAGGAACAACAGCCATAAGAATGAATATACGGATGCTAGGAATGCTAGTAAGTAATGGCTTGACTAATGTTAATAATAACCAAAGGGGCGGAAAAAACAAGCACTATTATACTGAAATGGAGTATCATTACAAAGGTTTCATCCAAAAGTAATATATGACGCCAAAAGCTCTGAGTAACATGTCACAAATAAAAGGAAACTGTCTTGATTTTCTCCATTTTGACACAATGAAGTTGGGATTTCTCAAATGGTGGGAAAAATAAGGATTTTCTGTCAATTATTTTTTGTTCAGTGACCCGCAAACTAATGATACTAATACACAATTCAGTGACTGGAACGGTGCTCAGTATCAGTCAACACAAAGTTTCATACTCTGCATGAGTATTGGCATTAAAAATATGGTATTGGTGCATCCCTAAAGGATAGAATTAAACAGTACTCTGCAGACATAACACAATAATAAAACATTAAATTCAAAAAGCAAATAACTCAAGAATGAAGAGCAAAGCTGATTTATGATTTGATTTGATGATTTAAGTAGATTTTTTATAAGTTCTTTAGGCAATTAATTATATTGCCAGCTTTTGCTCCTCACTTCCCTGAAGTCACTCCTTAGACACTGATGGTTCTGTAACATCTTTACTTATGTCCTAGTAAAACCATCCTGGAAAGCTTCATATTGTTTCCCAATGTGCTTACACTCACTTCCACTCATACACACACATAGGCTACATATTTACACAATAGAGCCTAATGGATGCTGGGGTTTTTTGCGGCTGATATCGACGTCAGTATTTGGAGTAAGAATCTTCAATAACGATGCATCGGCTGATATTTTTAAAACATAAAATCCCACATTTGTAGGAAGGAGTATGTATGTGTGTGTATGTATACTGATTACAAGAACACACTCCAACAATCTTGTAAAAGTATGTGCTTTCACTTTTCAGTCTCTTGTTTTTATTACCCTTGTTGCTCGGCTCTCATCATTATCCTGAGAAACACTTGGTGACAAACCTGTTTGCCAAAAATAAATCTGGCAGAACTGGCTTGAAAATGGGTCACATCAGCTTATGCTGTGGTGTCGGCAGTAATAAACCACATGCAGACATCAGGCTGGTTACAGTGTGTGTTCGTACCCGGCCTGTCGACCTGTTTGCCTCCGTACACCAGCGTGGCTCCCTCCTTCACTCCGATCTCGCAGTACTCCACCAGCTTGTCCAGGTGGGCCTTGTGGTTCTGCGGGCCGTGGTCGGTGGAGCGATCCAGCGGGTCTCCAATCTTCATCTTCTTAATCTCCTCCACCTTGAAGGAAGCAGGGAGGAAAAAAAACAGAGTGAGCTGAGCTAATCCTGTGATTGGACTGGAGGGTTTTTCCAATGCTCAAACACAAATAAAGGAGTGCCATCCTTCCTTTTGTCACACAACACAAAGTTTCACACCAAGATGAGGCAACAAAGAGGATAAAGGTGTTTAAAATCAAAACAGATGAGAAATTGTGTCCAATGTTTTCTGCCTGACATCTACTGTATGTATCATGCTGAGGAAAGGCTGACCAAAATGACCGCGCACTTTGAAAATCAAAATACTAAATACAGGTCATGGTGTGCATGCTTATTCATAACAAGATCAAAGTTTGTCAGTCAGCTAATACAAAGGAGTGCCGCAAAATACTCCATGTCCAAAATGCACCACGCCTAGTCAAGTCAAGTCAGTTTTATTTGCACGGCATATTACAAATTTGCCTCAAAAGGGGCTTTCCTGCAAAACAACATTCTCTGTCCCTTGACCCTCACCCTTTTACAGGGAGAGGCCTAAAGCATAAGGTGCATGGTTTAAATAAAGTGCCTGCCATGAGCAAAAACATTCCTATGCGATCACAGCCTTCAACAACAGATTTTTATACCTTAAGGTTGTGTTTGATAAAGCTCCCATATAGCACATGAGGGAAAAAAGGCTGACGAGGAGAACACAAGCTTCTGTGGCCGCTTAATGTCTGTATATTAATCCCAGAGGAGATGTGCACTGGTGTTTCAGCCCACTCACCACTCGGCTGATGTACTCATCATGAATGGACTCCTCCACAAACAGGCGCCCGGCAGCGATGCAGTTCTCCCCTTTGTTGAAGAAGACAGAGCTCATGCCCTGTGGAGCAGAAAGAGGCAGAGAAAAGGACAAGTTTAGGCTTAATCTGCCATTCGGTGGGCATTTTCATCCAGATACATGACTAGTCTCGGTGTCTCTCTGGGCCTCACCATGCGGACAGCCTTGTCCATGTCAGAGTCGCTGAAGATGATGAGAGGCGACTTCCCTCCCAGCTCCAGAGAAACCTTTTTCAGGTTACTGACCGCACAGCTGCAGCAGGAGATCACAAGGCAAGAGCACATGATCAAAAACTCAGGATTACACCTTTTTAACGGCTCAATGCCCAGTCTGGGATCTTTGTGAGGTTCAGATTGCATCTTTAAACCCATATAAAAGGGGGATCCATGATTCACTATATCAACCATTCAGCAATAACTTTATTTTTTCAGCATCCAATCACAGCATACCTCTTCATGATCTGTTTGCCAATAGGTGTAGAGCCGGTGAAGCCCAGCTTGCGGACGTCTGGGTGCTCGGACAGACGCTGTCCCACCAGGCCGCCTGGAGCAGGAGAGGAGTGTTCATGTGCCACAAGGGAGAGAAGAAGAGCAGGAATTATAAAAGCAGAAATGAAGAAATATTGAGGATTGAGGAATTTCATTTGTTAAAGGATGTGTGTGTTGCTTACCCGAGCCTGGCACGATGTTGATGACTCCTTTAGGAATGCCGGCTTTCACCGTCAGCTCGGCGAACTTCAGGGCCGTCAGTGGAGTGACCTGTCAGAGTGTGAAAATAATAAAATATTAAAGGCTGATGCCAGGCTGAAGGTAAATCTGTTTATTTAGGAAGACAGCGAAGTTCATGATTCTCTGGCAGAAGAAAAAATTGATGGATTACATTAAGTCTTGCCAAATTTGTCCGACCAAACCTTGTGATTTGTGCAGACATGGGATCTAGTAGATTCAATACGACACCAAAAACCCAAATGCACCAGATGTATTGGCACCTTTTTTATTTCATCACGAGGGTAAAGTGGATAAAACTACTATGATATTTTCTTTAAGGTCACATGAAAGATGCACCACAGCCTGCACTACTACTGTCTGCATTACATATGAAAACCAAGACCAGAGACTATAATACATTGCACATGTATTGTTTGTACATATGAAAAATTGTTTGCTCATGTTGCAGTCGCTGCAAGTCCTTTTATCCTGAACCAGGTAAATCCTCAGCGAAACATGCGGATAAACATTTTGTTGATGCACAAAAGCATAATTAGAGTTGGAACATGCATCGAGGTGGAGTCACTTTAAAACATGTTGAGCCACAAAGTATTGCCACGTGTTTCTCTGTTCCTTCTGGTGAATTTCTGTGTCACCGCCTGGACCGAAACTCATGATTCATCTATACACTGAGCAATGTGCCGCACAACTGCATGGAGAAGATCCCAGCTAACACAGTTACTGTTTGGAAAAAGGAGCTCAGTCACTTTTACTGCCAGGACATTTGAAATGAGACACTTTGGACTTTTACTGCAGGAGATTTTTACTGCACTACTTCTACTTCTACTGCAGTCACATACCAGCAGAGTAATAGTACTTTTACTTCAGTTGCAGTTTGTAGTACTCTTTCCACCACTGTTGTCACAAGCCCTCATTTACAGTGTGTGTGTGTTACACTCACTTGTGCAGGCTTGAGCACGAGTGTGTTTCCGGCTGCGAGGCAGGCTGCGCTCTTCCACGCCAGCATCATGAGCGGGTAGTTCCATGGGATGACGATGGCACACACACTGCCACAGAATAAAAGAAAGGACTTTAGCAGTGTGTTCATGAGCAGGCGACACCGCACGGCGCTGCACGGGCTGCAAAGCTCAGGGCTTAGCGAGAAACAGAGACCCCAAAAAGTCAAAATGAAATACAAATAAAAACTAATGAAAAATGCAAAACTATATTAACCTTATTTGGTACCAACTTTATATGAACACTAGACGTAGACTTGAACTTGAATGAGGCATTTCAGTGAATGCGGAGCTCTTACCCCAGAGGTTCCTTCTTCGTGAAGGTCAGGTTGCGGTTGGGTCGGGCCTGGTTGATGGGTATCGTCTTGCCCTGCAGGAAACAAGAACGTGATGCAATAATGTGCCTCATCAGAATCTGTGTTTTTGGGGGTTTTTTGCAGGGAAAACATGCCCGCCTACCTGGATTTTGTCACACCAGCCGGCGAAGTAGCGGAAAGTCTGGATGGACATGCCCACGTGGGTCTTGAGGGCCAGCGTGTACACGGCCCCCGAGTCGATGGATTCAATGGTGGCCAGCTCCTCCTGATGCTCCTCCATCAGGTCTGCAAGCCTGCAGGACAGAGGTCAGAGGTCAAAGGTCAAAGGTTGGAGGGAGAAACACATGAAAAAGAACTGCTGAACTGAGAGAAAGCCTTCGTTCAAAAATGGCTGGGTAATTAATAGTTTCAGAAATATATCCATAACTATCCACCACCCAACCCACCTTTTCAAAATAGCTGAAAACATCTGACTCTCTCCTTCTATGCCTTTGACTGCTTCCATTTTTTTCAATTGTTTTAATGTGTCTACCTTATTTTCTTTCATATTACTGTTTATTTAATGTGATTTTATCAGATGAATAAATGAAATTAGATCAAATGTTTAAGTTCAATGTAAGACCTCCAAAATTCAATTCAAAGCATGTTTAAAACTCTGGACTCAGATAGAGCAGCTCAAGACTGGACCTTTTCTAATCTGACCCTCAGTCTTTTTCTGATTGCGTAACTTTGGACCTCTAGGGGGCGCTGCAAGCACAATGCTCACTTGAAAAGCAGACTTCCTCTGTCCCGGGGGTTCATCTTGCCCCAGGGGCCGTTTTCAAAAGCCTCTTTAGCGGCCGCCACCGCCCGGTCCACGTCACCCACTGAGGCGTAGGCCACCTTACAGATCACCTGGGAGAGGAAGGAAATGAAATAAAATGCCGAACAATCCTTTTTATAACAAAATGAGCAGTGTGACATTGCGTTTATCGAGGCATTCATGTGCACTGTTTAAATTTCACACTGATGACACACTCCTCAGCAAGATACAACAACAAATTGGCGCTAACTGTCCTCTGCTCAGTAGGAAGCGGATAACCGAGGCCGTCGTCTTGTCTGTTTGGGATGATGGTGATGTTATCCACAGACAGGCCTCTGCCTCTTCTCATGAAAACCCCTAGATTCAGTTTATCACTCCGCCCTGAGATTTATTAGCAGTGACAGCTACTCTACTCATCATTGCATCTTGTATGAATAAGTTGGGCGGGCATCTCGGGCAGTAAAACGTGACAGGCATTGGTTTCTACTGATTTATAAAGCCCTTAATGGCAATGTGTCATCATTTATCACTTCCTTGTAAAGTTGATCCTACGGTTGTTATTTGACTCGTTCAAATGATGCAAGCAATAAATTTGGGAAAAGTTCACACACACATTCACACACACACACACACTGCACATACTTAGAGCTTTTTACAACACAAATTAAAAATTATACCTATAGGTCAATTTACAACCATGATGGCAAACTACTACTGGCTCTTGAATGTGTGTGTTTTTAACTGTGTTCAGTTATTTGCTTGTTTTCTTGTCAATTTTTTGGATTTATTTTGATTTTAATTTTACTCACTGAAAATTAGGGCTTGCTCTCAGTGATTCCTTGAGATTTAAATAAAGGTTGAATGGATGAACAAGCTTGTGTGTGTGTGTGTGTGTGTGTGTGTGTGTGTGTGTGTGTGTGTGTGTGTGTGTGTGTCTGT
>OMLB01019714.1:11631-21767 GCA_900302555.1 Myripristis jacobus
AAAATTGGGATTGAGGGAGAAGGGAGGGGAGAAAATGGGACAACAGATGATTTGAACTCGGCTCCGCTTGTGTGTTTGACTGACCCTGCAAAAATAAAACCTGCCAGGACTCGAGTGCGATTACAGCCAACATAGGCAAGGGCATTGCCACACATGTCCTGCCCTGCTTTTTGTTTGTTTTCACTGTTTGCTTTATAGTACAATAAACTGGAGCACTCACTGCTTTATCGTCTGATCCGAACAGGACGAGTCCATTTTTGGTGACCAGGCCGGGCTGGGACGCCCCCTCGATCTGCAGGGGCTGACCGGCCGGCACGGACCCCCCCAACATGGACGAGCCATACAGGGTCACCGTCTGAGGGGGGACAGACAGAGGAGCAGTTAAGACAGAAGTGTGTGTGCAACTAGTGGGGCAGCTCGAGCAGATTTCAGCCTTTTATTAAATATCAACCAGCAATATGATGACATTTTCTTTCTGATATACAGCGACATGAAACAGCAAAACACATTAATTTATTCTTTTATTTGTCCAATATTTTTTTAATGTAAACTGATTCTTCATTTAAAAAGTTGTCCTGCCTTTAAGAGCTGCAAACCATTAAGAAACTTCATTAATCTGGGTTTCAAAGGAGAGTTTGGCCTAAATTGTGTTTCAGAGGCTTTTGCAAAATGTCAAAAATTGCAAAATTCTGGGGAAAACACTGAATACTTGCAATTCCAGAGGCATAAAAGTCGTAAAATTTATTGATACTGAACAAAAGAGCAGAAAATGCTGGCAATTCGCAGCTTCAGTAGCAAAGTATCAGTACTGCATCAGCACTCAGAGCTTCTTATCAGTCTAACCCTTCAGCACCTACTATGTGTATTTTCTTTGCTTGTGTGTTCCAGGAAACCTACCTGACCATCAATGACAGTCCAGGCCCCGGGGACTTTGTCATGGCCACGGATCCAGTTGTGGATGGCCTGGGCTGGCTGGGCCAGGTTGACCTGAGGGACAGAGAGACGGCCAGCACAAAGCGCTGATGACTCAGATTCATTTCCCCCCTTTCAGAGGAGCTTTCTTGAGTTTCTAGGAATGAGAGGGAAGCCCGGCAGCTGGCCGCCTGGAGCTGTGCAACACGTGGAAAAGCAGCGCTGAAAAATAACCCTCTGGGCTAAGAATAGCACATGTGGAAATGTTGGCAGCAGCGTGGCTTTTGAGCGACAAATCACAAACCAGTGAGCTCCCCGGATCAGACCCACCTCTCTTTTTCACCTTGTAAGACCAACACCACCAAGCCACAACCCATTCACTCACTCATCACATATTTGGCCCTCAGTAAATATGCTGTTGAATGAATGAATCAAGGTGTTATTGCACTCGACAGCTTTGCACTAGGGTCTGTCAAACAGCTTGCTGCAGCAATACTAGCTACTGTATTTTCCACATTTGTATGGGTATGTGTACATATGAATTTCACATCCCAGGGGAACCAGTGGGTGTAGGAGTGGCTAGGCCTGGGAGAGCTTTTGTTGTGTGTGTGGGTGTATTGGTGTTGTTTTGCTTTATATATTTCATTTTCGATGCCCTTGAAAACGAGATGATTCATCTCAAAGGGTTTATCCTCCCAATAAATGTTATGAATGTTAGAAAGCACAATGTTTGTGCTTGTAAATTAAGGTCCACGTGAATGTTTCCTGTGGGATGTTTTGGGGGAGTTGTTGGTAATTTGGGCACTGAGACCTGAGTGCATTCATGGCCCGAGTCTAGCATCACATCCAGCGAAAAAACGGCACATATTTTGCTATTTATGACACAGGCAATTTTGCTGTAGGCCTTAAATTTTGGTGAACATGTTGAAGGTCTTGAGTTCTTGGGCAACAGAGGCTGTGAATAACTAGCAGACTGCAGAGACAGTTTATTGTAAATAAACTAGGATCAAATTCATGTGATCAGATTATTCACTTCTACATACTGAGAAGACAGAGGGGACTATAAAGTAAGTATTTCATTGTGAGTGCAAACTTGAACCACTGACCTGACCTCCACCCACACCACAACAATCTGTTATTCCCTTTCATATTTTTTGCCTTGCTTGTTATTTATTTAGGCATCATTTGCATCCATTCAGCTCCCATGATGGCACCAACAGTGGCTGCTGGGAGATTTGTGATGCAATTATTGTGCAATAAAGCCAGATGATGAATTTTCGTTGTATTAATGTGTTTCTAGCCGAGCGAGGTCACCGCAGCTCCGTGCACGTAAAGAAACCTCTGCATATTTGTCACATCACGTCCAGCTCGAGGCTGCTGTCTGTAGTCGTGTGTGTGTGTGCATGTGAGAGAAGCCTCACCCTGCAGTTGGATTTCTTCTGAATGCCTTCGTAGCTTGCTCCTTCCTCTGACTGGGAGACGCGAGGGGCTTTTCCATCAGCGATGAGCTGCACCGACTCCACCTGTCCCGGGAAAAAACGCCCGTCCCGTCCCAGGTCAGTGTGACAGTGACACTCAGGTGAGTTACAAGTTGATAAGATAATACAACTAATCATGCTTTTTGTGGTCGCACTCTCTGATGAAGCAGATTTTACACTATCTGCCCATTAACAACAGCAATTATGATAGTGAATATAACATAATAATGGGTATAGCATCTCCAAAATAAATCCAATGATTTGCAAATACTACATTTGTGATGTGAAAAATAGGAGCTATAAACAGTAACGTAAAATATGGCAGTGTATGAATCACTCAACTTTCCGGTTTTTAACTGTCTAATAATTTGATATTGTTTATATTATCTTTGTGTTTTGATGATGCTCCTGTATTTAATTCTCACTGAGTCACTGTAGCAACCTAAATAATATGGTTCAACAGGGAAAAGGATGACTGAACATATTTACAACAACAGAATGTAAACAATAGTAAATAGTAAAATTAAATGAATAAATTAATCAATAAAAGACAATTCTTGGGTGATACAAACATTTCCTTACAGATGTTACCAGCCGTCTTGGTTGCTTATTCAAATGTAATGACAAATTGTGAAAAATGTGCGATGCATAAATTTAAGCTGATAATATGTTGCTGAAGACAGGAGATGTGATGAGATGTGAAAGAAGTGATGTACTTCAGCAACCCATCTGCCCAGCTCTCCCTCTATGTGTGACTAAACATGGGCAGTGTTTCCAGGTGTTTCCAGGTGTGTACCATGGCCTTGATGCCCTCTGGGAACAGGAAGCGGTTGTACAGCGTGTCCACTGTGTCGTTGGGCTCCACATCACATTCCCTCTGCAGCAGGATGGGGCCGGTGTCGAGGCCGTCGTCAGCCCAGAACACCGAGAATCCGGCCTTCTTATCGCCATGGATCAGCGTCCTGGAGACCACACACACACACACACACACGCACACACGCGGTGTTAAAAACATGGAACTGTGCCATGAGCTAAATATATAGAGTGTAATATAGGCCATAAACCCAACGAGAGATAAGGAGATGATAAAAAGGTGATGGTACCTGGAAAATGAGCACTAAAACAAACTGTTAGGAAGTCGATGCAAAGTATCCGTCTAGGCTGAGATCCTCATTAAGTAGTAAAACAATTTGGACATGCAGGCCACTCAAAAAAAAAAACACATGCAAACCAAACCCTTATAGTCTTGTGACATTCTGGAAGGATTTACTGAATGATTTGGTTCTCAAAGTGCATGAAGTGTCTTTTTTTCTAATTTTCCATATTGAAATACTGGTATTCATCAGATAATGCTGATGTCACTCCTCCCTAACAGGCTGGGTTTGACTGATATTAAAGGGGCAAAGACCTGCATGTAGTAAAATGGAAACCAGAAGTATCCTGCTAAAGAGCAACCTGTTTTCAAATATTAATTGAATGGATCATCTTTCAAGGCCATTTAAAAAAATACTAATGCAATACAAGTAAAGGAAGAAAGCAAGCTGTTCGTTTTAAGTTGACAACAAAAGGGAGCTATTCATTTACACACACACACACACACACACACACACTGATAACCAAGTGAGAGAGATAGGAGGGGTGGAGAACAGATAGCTGAGAGAAACCAAGTCGCATGAAACTTCAGGCCAAACAGAACTGGTTCAAAGCACTGGTCTAACCAGTAAGATAGCAACCATCTATTAATGAGCTACCACATGCCATGCAAATTCACAACCCAACGCTCATAGGAGAACTGTTGTGCTAATGATCAGTCCTAGCAGCAATGCCCACAGGTTCCAAGCACCAAACTACAAATGGAAAAAGGCCTGGAATCACACATAACTTCAGAAAAGTACAAAAAAAAGAATAGGCATGGCTTTGTTGAACCTTGCTCAGCTCACCAAAATATCCAAAAACTGCAAAAATCTAAATTTTAGAAAGACAAATATTTTCGATACGACAAGACATTGGGGAAAACGTACAGTCTTGAAAATGTCTGTCTTGCTGATATTAACATTTTGGCACTTTTTGGATGTTTTGGTGAGCAAAGACAGTTTGATCAAGCGATGAAAAGACAATCTCTGCCTGTTTTTGACTCTTTTTTTTAATCCTAAATAGTGTGTGGATTCCATGCTTTTTGCCTTTTTGCCAATGCAAAATCTACAAAGTGAGCGATATTTTGTCTGGTTTGCCACTATCAGGCCTCAAACACAGGCAAGCTTCTCCAGTTATCAGTTACAGCATAATGTCTGTGTCGTTTTGCTCTCAGCTCACTGTAAACATCTGTTCAGTGAATGCCTCTCTCATTCATTCGTGGCAGCACAGTAATTCTTCATGTACTAATGAGGCGCTCGCTTGACAGCCATAATCCCTCATTACAAAAAAAGAAGCAGGGAATTAATCTAACAAATGCCGCTTAGCAGTGCTAATATTTGGAATTCTTGTGGGGACACTTTTCGGCTTAGTGCTATCATTCATTTGTGGTGTCTAGAATGACAAAACACAACTCAAGTCAGCAACCTAATGTTTGACAGTATCCACTCTCACTCTCGCTTCCCTTTTTTCACGGATGAATTAATTGGGCCTCTTAAGCAAACTGCAAGATGGTTTGCAAACCCAATTACTAAATTCCCCCTCAGGGATCAATAAAGTATTTCTGACTCTGATGTTCTCAAATGCCAACGGTTTTGTTTGCTTCTAACGTGCATCCATGTTTGCAATGAGCTACAAACACTATCATATCCTATATCCTATAGGGCTGGGAGATCAATGTGACGATATTGTAGGGATGACTGCTCTCAGAATATATTTATACACAGGAGATTATGATGATGATGATGATGATGTGCATGCCTTTAGTGTCATGCATCCTTTAAAACCAGGAAAGCACAATACTGACGCAATATCTGAATATTAAAACAATCAAAATTCCTGTTGACATCTACTCTCTTATGATGATATGGATAATAATATCCTGCATCCTGTGGCTGGCAACCCCATGGTGGAGGTCCTCAGAGGCCATCGGACACACACACACACATGCAGGGGAACAACATGACCGCTCACTTTGTCCCCGACCCCTCACCAGTTGATGGCCGAGGCTCCTCTGTGCAGCGGCAGGATGGACGGGTGGTAGATGATGGAGCCGTGCTTGGGGTGGTCGATCACGTTCATGGGGATGAACTGGGAGCAGAAGGGCATGACGTTGAGCTCGGCCCCCACCGCCTTGTAGGCCTCCACCACCTCCGGGATGGGCTTGCCCTTAACCCGCCACCGTGGGAATTTGAACACCGGCGTCCCGTCCTTTTCCGCCGCCACCGCTGATGGACAAGGAGAGCAGGGTTGGTGATACGATTTGGATGGATGCTCAAAAAATAAATATAAATAATTAAACTGGCAAACAGTGGAAATTTGGAAGCATGTCTGTACAGTGACATGCTGCCTCTACCATGCTTACGTGTCTCTGACAAAGATCTTGAATTGCGACCAGCTGTTTTATAGCTTACCCCAATGGAAGCTTCAGACAATTGTTATTATTATTATCTTAAGAAGCTAGGATTCCCAGTCTATGTGAGATGTAAAATTCCCTGACTTTTCCATGACCTTCCACGACTAAAACGTTGAATTTCCATGACCTATAGAAATGTAACATGACATTTTTTCACTTGCCCAAACTTCAGAAAGTGAAGATAACACAATGGGCACAATGGAAAAAATATATTATGTTTGCTAAATAACTAGTTACTGATATCTTAAATCGAGGCTGACAAATTTCCATGGTATTCTATTGGCTGTCCCAAGAAGTGATTAAATTTCCTGACGGCCTTGCCTGAAAAAGACTGAAAAATTCCATAGCATGCCACTATCACCAAGGTCAATCAGATAAGTGTTAGTCTGGTAAAAACTAGGCCTACCTCGCTGTAGCTGCATCTGAAATTAGGCCTGTATCTCACCTAGTGCAGTGAGTCTGGCATTAGTTCAGTAGGTAAACTAGATTGGTTTTCCAGTTTTCCCCAGTTCAGAGCAGCCGGCTCCCTGTGCCACCTTACTGAGATCACATGAAACAAACACGGGGAGCGCAGCTGCTGTCAAACTCACGGATGCACACGCACAAGTGAGTTTAGATAGAGAAAGGTACCGTGGGGTCAAGTCTCAGTGTGTCTATGTGATGAAAAACAACAGAATAGAAATGTCAAGCACAAATCAGGAAAAAACAGAATTCTGTTTGTGAGAAATAAGGAGCGCTGAAACATTGTGAGGGAGGACCGGGGAGTAGGAGAGGTCAGGAGGCTCTGTGTGCCCAGCTGAAGATGATGATGATGATACATCCTGGGTGGATTGCATCATACCAAAGAGCCCGGCCCAATTGCAGACTTTCACCTCAGTTGCTGCTGCATCTCCAGGCCACACAGGGCCTCTCCCCAGCCAGACAATGGAGTCACTATCCCGCAGCTAACGCAGGATAAAGGCCTGTCTTTGTGCAGGGGCACTGTAGAGTCAACACGCATCTACCTCACCCGCGGGCAGAGGCCTCAGCCGGGCCACAGAGAGACAGGGGCGCCCAGTAAGCTGGGACCTCAGGGTGCAATCACACCTACGGTTTGTTTTCCTTGGCATGAACCACAGAGGAAGAGTTTACTTTGTTGCATTTTTTATTTGGTTTGTTTAGCCCCATACTGTGCCTGTTACAAGTGAACTACAGCTTGAGGGGGGGAAAAAAATCACAAGTTACTCATTTATTTGACATAGTTTGATCTGTCAACCTGAGAGATTTTGGCAGTGGGGAGGGTCAACACAAATCTGATTCCAGTCCCTGTAACTTGAGCAGGATGGACTTGAGCACATGAGGAAATAGCTGAATTCGAGCATCGGTTGTAATTGCAGTTGGATCTCAGTTCATGTTATGTTAGCCCTTCCAAAAATGAGTAACTGCTGGCTCTCAGATGCCTACTGACCTCTTCTTAAACCTATAAACTGTATTGTTTTGGGGCCCGTATCTTTACTTGGTTCAAACTGTGTTCTCACTACTAACAAGCTCCATTGCACTCCACATTTTCAGGTGTGTCGGTGCCGGTATTTGGCACCACCTCGGTTCCACTCTCTTTTGCTCTCAAGCCAATGACCATCATGGCTCCTTGAAGGACCCAAATAACAGTAATGAGGCTCACACACCCTGCTAAGTCTGTTAGGCAATAAACTATAAATCAACAGTGGTGAACTGCCAAGCTGCAATAACTGAGAGATTGATAGTCAGTAGTGGTTCCCAACTTGGGGTTTTTTGGGAGACACACAGGAGTCCTTTAGGGACTTCCAAAGGCTTCCCAACAAAATGAGGAATATTTTAACTTTGATTTCCTTTTATGTATTTCATTACAAGTTTTCACGAGAGAGTGTATAAGCGTTCTCATCACAGCTTTTGCTCTCCTCGTGATTCCGCTTCTCTGTGGGAAAAAAAAAAATTGGGGACCCCTAATCTTAGTTTCAACTGTGAGATGAAGACAAAGAGAGAAACCAACAGGGGGACAGAAAGCCACACAGATACTCACCAAGGGGGTCGGCCTTCCCATCCTTATCCGGGACGGTGAACACACCCACCACCTTGTGACCCTGCTTCCTCAGGTTTGTGTACACCTCCTGGCCAAACAGGCTCTGGCCAATCAGAGCTAGTTTCAGCTTGTTTTGATAATAATGCTGCAACAGAGCAAACAACAGAAAGTGTGCACCGTTAGAGGGGGAAACGTCAGAAATGCTCATCTGCACAGTAGCAGGCTTTGTTATGCATCTTCAAGTACTCTAAGTGTGCTTACACCTTTTGCTCAGTAGAGGGGAATTTATACTACTCTCGCTTCTGGGAATGTTAAGTAACTGGTTTTCTGGTGATTCCAGTGGGCCATACATCTCTGTCATTGGTGTGAACCGGCTCTGAGAAACTATTGGCTGCAGGGAGCACAGCCCTCCTGCAGAAAGAAAGAAATTCAAGTGTGTGCAACAAGGCGCCTCCCTCCCCGTGTGAGCGCCGCACCTCATGGGGCAATGGAGCAGGTCTAAGGTTTCCCAGTGCTGTCAAAGGCATGGGGCACCGTCCTCACCTTTTAAACTGCACTAATGAGCATTTCAATGACAAACTGGCCACAGTGATAAAACAAGCACAAGTGGCTGATGTATGACACCCAGTGCACCCAGGCAGGGACAACTGTAGTGCTGCCGGCTGCGAAACGCCCACTATAACTGAGAATATCAGAGACAGAATTAGCTCAGGGAGAATAGTAGATTCCCTGTGTGTGAGTGTTAGCTTGCAGCCTGCAGCTCTGCAGCCTCGCTAAGCCGCTGAGCGCCTACCACACATGCAGCTGATGCAACTCATGCGGGTCTCGGGCAGCGAAGGCCGGTGTGCGGGGAGCGGCGTGCGGGCAGTAGCGTGGCAGGCTGGCAGCGGTACAGCTGCACAGCGTTTGCGTGGTGGTGGGTGTTGGAAACAGAGCAGCAGACCTGTGACAAGCCCTGGAAATGAACTGTGACTCACTGAGCTGCAGTCAAAGCACGCCGTTTCTAATAATACCCCCCTCGACGTGGCGTGGCCTCAGCGTTTGCCACTGTGGTTATTCAATTAGGCAACGATACACTGCCACTAATAATGACACTGCTCATTGTGGTGCATCAGCAAAAGCAATGACACTTACCGAAGAGGTGGAGAATTTTCTTATGACTTGACTCGCCGTCCACAACATAATGGCGATGCTTTAATTTAAAAAAATAATAATATTAGAAATAATAATAAATCCAAACACTGCACAAATGGTCGCGGCGACACACACCTGTCTCCCAACGTGTGTGTGTGTGTATGTGTGTGTGGCTGTGGCCGTGGTATGTGGTCGCGTCGCCACTCGCCACAGCCAGCTCAGCATAGTACGTGCCGCTCGGGGCTGTGCGTGCGCGTTCACGGTCAATACCACAGCCGGTCACGCGTGGGAATTTCTCAAGCAGACACGCCAGTTAAAGCAGCCGCATCTGAGGAGGGGCCGAGAGCATCCTCAGGCCTCTTTTGCTTTTGTTACATACAGTCATGTTGATATTTTATTAATTATTTATTCATTTATTATTGTTTTATATATTTGCTTTCATTTTTTTCGCAAAAGAAAAAGGAATTATCACCAAAAAGCATCTAATAAAATCGGTTGCATTAGTAGTCATTTCCGATTTGCAAAATTGTTACCATTATCGTTATCATTTTTAATTAACAGTCTATAAATCAATTCACTATTTGGAATAATTGTTTCTCGAATTACCGCTGTATTTCATGGATTAGCTGTAAATACATGAAGCTGAATGATACTGTCACAGCTGTGGAGGAGGCTTTGAACGCCACATCCTCATCACCATCATCACCATCATCATTTACCATTTTACCACGTCAGCCAATCAGAACTGAGGACCTTAACTACCTTGTTTGCACAGGATTTGATGTGTTGTTGTTGTTGTTTTTTAAATGAATTGAAATCTTTCCAGTGAGACCCTGCACATGTAACTTATTCACAAGCATTTCAAGCTTTATTTTATTTTAATGGGGGGCAGATCATGGTTGGTAATTAGGGAAAATCGTTTGTTTAATTTTAGTCATAATTTAACCCAATATGGTGTTGCATAATCTGTGGTAGCCTAATGAGCACAATGATTTATGTCTTACACTCTGAGTTATCATTCCACTGA
>OMLB01019714.1:21839-33659 GCA_900302555.1 Myripristis jacobus
TTTGCTGTATTCCTAGCGCCAGCATGCAAACACCAAGTGTGTTTCTCACAGGGAACTAGACCACATTTACTTTTAACTGGTTACAATTTTTATGTTGGTCATCGCTTTCTTAGATGAAATGTCTTTTATGAGCCACATCAAAGACAATTTTCTGTCATGCGGGTTCCAGACAATAAAGTTTTCTGACTCTGAATCCACCTGGGACAAAGGAGTGTGACTCTCAACATCAGCAGACTTGGCACTGGACGGAGGATAACACTTTGCCATTGTAATTCTACACCAGCTCTCACTCAGTGCTGTGCAATTAGCCTTTAGCCTATCTATAGCCATTTGGGCCACCTGCCAGTGTTAGAGACTGAAGTTCATGTGGCAAGGCAGTGTCTGTCATGTTGGTTATGGTTAATAAAGTTAACCATGACCCAGATGAACCATTTTCTCTGAAGCATTTCAAGATTGAAGGTTAAGCTTGAAATTTGAGACTGAGAGAAATGGTACATGCTCCTAACAGGTACACAGTCTGGCTCTGTACCTGTAAAACTTGTATCTGCGGTGTTCACCTGCAGCCGACATCAAAGTGCTCTACACCTGCTCTGACTGCCAGACAGATCGAGCTCTGATCAAACACACGCCCGGCTCCATCCACACTCAGCTGGCCAGCGCAGGTTCCTGTGGAGCAAAGGTCCAAGCTGCCATGTCCCACACACTGACAGACTTGGCATGCAGCAGGGGTTAATGACACATACACACACACACCCACACCGAGCCATTACTGTCATCTGGCAAATGCACCAGCCCTTCCTACTATGTCAGGTGGAGGTCAGACTGAACGTTGCAGTCCATGGTGGCACTCTGCCCAGTCATGACATTTTTTCCACCCACTAGATGTCCTCTTTGTCCCATGACGTCATCAAAAAGCACTTTTCTATTCAAATTGTACCACTGCTTTACTTCTGAAATGAACTATTCCTACTGATTCTGTCTGTTATGAGGGCCTCTCTAACATAAAATGGCCTATCTATCATCCAAGAGACAAAATGTTCTGTCACACACATTATTGCCAAAACCAGCCATAAGATAAACTGTGAGTTAGGCATGAATGCAAAACAAGCAATATACTGGAAGATCAAAATTTACATGCTAAGCGGTTGATGTACAGGATATGCCTCCCTCTTAACATTTGATACTGTTCTAAAATGTATTTTTTATACTTTGAAAAGGCTTTCCTGTTTTCCTAAATTGCAATTCAGCAGTTTCACAGGGGTTCCCATTTGATGTAAAATCTCCATTCCGAAAGTCTTCCATGACTAAAGTGTTGTGTTTCCAAGACCCTATATCAAAATTACATGATAATTTGATATTTGTTGAAGCTCATTAGTCCTACTTTATTCTGAGAGGGAAAACATAATAACCTTAACAAAATGGAAAACAAATAGGAAAAAAAAAATCAGCATCTCAACAAGTCACTTGATCTTGAGTCTTAAAATCTGCCAGTGGGATGAGATAATCCCACTCGATTCCACTGCAGTTTCACTTGTTTCAGGATTTTTTTCCCAGGAACAAGCATAAATATATTGAAGCAAGCTAGAGTAAGTCAGATTAGCCCTCTAGGATCAAGGAAAAAATGATACCTGACTCAGGAAATTTCTGAAAAAAAAAAAAAAAAAAAACTGATTCGCATTGGAAACAAGTGGGATTATCTCATCCCACTGGCTGATTGTTAATGAGACTAAATGATTTAAGATGGAGCCTTTTTACTGTGCACAGCTCAGTTGTCTGCTTATTGAATGGATATGATCGGGATATCACTAAAACAAAAGAAAAAAAGAAATCCAACCAAAACAGGGGACCAGCTGTGATTTATTTATGTGCACAACAGAATACCTTAACAACTTCAAAAAGAGGACGAACAGTAAGAGCACTGGTGGTGGGTCTTGCTCAGTGGTTTCCACCTCTGCTGCCGGGTCAGCAGGCGACATAACATCAATCCTCCGTTCCTCACATCAATTCACATCACATCACATCACGCGTCTGAACGAACCGCTTTGGCATGAGGGTCGATTCCCTTCGTACACAGAGAGATTTCCCTCCTGTTTTCAGTTACATCGGTTCAAAAGTGCTGGTTTCTCACGGTTCGTTCCTCCCTTGCGATTGCACTCGCTCGCTTACACAGTGCAGCTGAACAGGAAACAGGTCAGGTCAGGTCAGGTCAGGAGAGTGCGTGGTGCAGGTTTAACCCTCAAACAAAACTTCCAGTCTTGAAAGGCAGCTGCGGATTATGCCCGAATCTCTTTCATACTCCCAGAAAAAAAAGAATTACATTGTGTTGCCCTTAGGTACAAAGTGGGTGAAATCACTGGTACATATCAAAGGAGGGGGGAGGGGACGGTCACGTTTCCCCGGGACAAAGCATTCTGGTGGGACCCATGCCTAGTGTTACACTCTACAACAGGTTACAGGTGACAAAATGACAAAACTCTCCTTCTCTCTCCCTTTTCACTTGACAGCCTCTGCTGCAACGCCGACGGCAGCGGAGTGATGAGGTCACAGGAAGCGAATCCCGGCTCCAAACTGCACGCCGTCACATATTCTGTGTGAGGAGAAGAAAAGGAAGATGGCAGGTGAGAGAGAATGTCAGTGATGGACGGATATTGTGGGATATTATGGGCTCTGTGTCCTGCACCTGATCCCATTTAGGGCTCACTTTCTCCTAATAATTAACTAGATTTTGCATGAGTCCTACAGCTTTCTATTGCAAAGAAGGTACTGCCACTTGAATTTCTTCCTCTTCCCTGAAACTTGTTTTGGAAAGTGAGAAGGAGTCGATAACAGGCTCTACTAACAGCGATCATGCATGATGGCAGGGTAAGAAAACAGAAGTTGAAGCAATGCCATTAAATGATAAAGTTGAGTTCAATAAAGTTACATAACTTTATGAACAGATGCAGGGGCAGCCAGATGAACCAAGTTAATTTGTAAAGTCACTCATGATTTAATGTGGCATCACACACACACACACACGCATGCATACTTTCAGTGTCTATTTTTTATTTTTATTAACCTTCACATGTATTTATTGCTGTTCTTGCATCCTACAGTTGTTTGTCTTAATGCTCTGGTAACCTTCAGCAGGAGTCTTGCTGTCGATATAAACCCTTTTTGGTTTCTAATCTCTCCTGCCTCTTGGTTTTATTGTCTCATTTTGCCTCGCTGTTGTGTTTCAAATACATAAAACCTGAAAAAATAAAAGCTATTTGTTGTGTGGGCTCGGCTGCTCGTTGCTGTTTCCACATTCCCTGAGAAATCGGAGTAAGCGGCACACATCCTAAACGCAGAGGCTGCCAGACTTCTCAGTGCAGGCCTTGTTTGATTCTGGTAAATATACTCGTGTCTTAAAATAAATGTAGCAAGAATTTAGGATATGAAAAAGCTACACATATCAGCACTTCTCCGAGTTTTCTTACTTTTCTTAACACATCTGAGCAAGGAACTCAATTTCTTTATATAAGTGTGTCAACTAAATGCCTAAATATAAGATAAGATGATGTGTGCTGATCAGTGGTGCTGCTGTTTGCACTGTAAGTCTTCCTACCTGTCTCCGCTCTGAACTCCCATGGGAACACAGTAGTTGAGCTCCAGTCTGGCGATGTTCCCGAGCCGCAGCACGATGCCGGCTCCGTACGACCAGCGAATGCACTCTGCTAGCTTCTGGAGATGTGCCCGGGGTCCATCACCTGTGAAACCGAGAGGTCATGACGCTTGGAACCAAAAAAAAAAAAAAGACGATTCCCACTTTAAAAAAATGTACTGTCTTCAGTTTCCACTGCAGTTGCTGTTTTGCTGTGTATAAAACACCTGAAAACTAATGCTGTAAAGGTGTTAAACAAGTTGTGAAAAACATTGCGGTGTATTCCTGTGAAGTGAGCCATGACAAATTCCTTCATTTGACATGAATTTCCCAGAGAAGTGATCAAATCCTCTGACTTTCCCTGTTTGAAACACATCTCTCAAAATTCCATGGTATTCCAGGAATTCCTCATACCTGATTAGATTGAAACTTAAATGGTAATCTGGAATGATAAACTGTTCCTCACTTGCACAAATTAGTGTTTAGCTCCTAAATTTTATCTGTGTGTTTTTATCATTTCACTTCAGTGTTTCTGCACTAAATAAGTGAGCTCAAATTAAACTGATGTCTTAAATTTGCTATTGCCGTTTAGGCGTGGAACAAAATATTGAAATATTACAATATCACGATACTTTCTCCTGTGATGTATTCTGAGTGCACTTGTGCCAAGTATCAATATTCAAGTTTTCAACTTCACTTGCAGGGATGCATATTAGAGTTACTATGAGGTGTATTTGTTTCTGTCATGTTCATGTTGCAGATTAAAACATCTATCGTACTTAAAATATTGTTGTAGCATCGTATTGCCAGATAACCTGTGATTCCTACCCTTATTGCCATGGCAGCAGTGCCAGTAGGTATTTAGTGCATACAGAGATATACAGTATATATATATATATATTCAGTCCACCCACCGTAGTTGAGATTGCAGAGGTTTCCAGCGTTGAGGAAGAAATGTGTTCGGAAAAGGTCTCCGAAGCCGCCCTTGCCTGGTCGGAAGGGCAGCGGGGTGTAGAGGTGAAGACCGCCTGCCCAGTACGCCTCGCCTCCAAGATAGTCTCCTGAAACACAGCAGAGGGCATGAACTGTGCTCCATATATAAACTTGATTGCCTGCTTACTTGCTTTTGACTATAACTTGTGGACATGCATTGCCACAATTTTGTGCCACCTGAGGTTCATTTTCAATGGCTGGAAGACAAAAAGCTTAATTTTCACCTTCACTCTGTGGCCCGATGCTGTACATCCCAAATCCTCGCACACTGGTGGGACCGCCAAGGTAGAATCTGCACAAAATATACAAATACTGTTAATACAATCCACTCTGGGTGGAATGGCAAGATTTCACAGATTTCATAGGGAAAATGAGTCTTTACAGAATCAGTCCTATTTTGGAGCTATTTAATAATAAGCAATTATTTTCTTCCAAAATGGACAGTAGACATTTTGAAAGCAATCTCTTTATACAGACTGGAGCCAAATCTTTTTTTCAGAGGAAGTGAATCTTCCAAGTCACAGCAGTGGCGATGTGACAAAGCCAGATGACACACAGACCTGTCAGCGATGCAGGACGGCTGTCCTCCAAGGGGATACAGCATCCCACCCCACAGAGATGCAGACAGCACCTGAGACCACAAAACAAAAAGTGTCCTCTTACAGACCACAAAACCTTCAAAATATGCATATAAAATATTTGGAAAAATAGGAAAAAAAAGACAATAAGAGGAGTCATTTCTTCTGAATCTCTGTGAGGAAATAACACTTCAGCTGTGCTCGATGGCTAGTTTCGCTGTGCTTTGTTGCACCCCAGTGGTCACTCAAGGGAACTGAACTGACGTGCACCACAACAAATACAGATTTATCAGCAAATAAATATGACTGTGCAGTTTTGACAGTAGAGGGACTGAAAGATAATAACTGATAAACTTCTACAAAGCCTGACTGACGCATTTTCTGTGCAGGAGCAAAACCGAAAAAAAAAAAAAAAAAAGAACACTGGAAAGAAATTAGGCTGGTTATTTTCGTTGTTGCCGTCACTGAAATCCACCTAATTATCAAGATAAAAAGGGTAAAAGAAAACGTAAAAGAGTACAAACTAAGAATTCCATTTGCTAAATATGCTAAAGAGATTCAGAGTGACTAGAGTTCTGGCTTACGGAGTCCCAGAAGAGCCGCCTGTTGATCTGCAGCTCAAAATCCTCTTTCAAGAAGCTGGCGTCTCCTCCTGTGTAGCCAGCCAGCTCCTGCAGGGCAAACACACACACCTCAGAAGGCATGGAAACTCAGCCTCTCTTTGTAACATTATCAAATTAGACAAGACACGGAGAACAAATTGAGCTGCGCTTGAAGGCCAAAGGAAAAAAACAAAAATCAATGCGTCTCAGCAGAACACCTTCATAAGAGACACAGCAGATCTTAAGATGTAAGATCCGTCACCTCTAACGTAAGATCTGTTTTTTTTTTGTCATGTAGTCCTGATGAAGGCTTTCTGCCATAACACACAGCTTCCTAACACACCTGAAAATTCTGTCAAACTCAAAAAATGATGTAGCTTTCTTTTGTGCAACACTGGACAGACAGGTGTGACCAGACTCACCTGGTTGATCCGCACTAAGGCACCTCTGCTGGGGAAGATGGCAGAATTCCTTGAATCGACTGACACGGTGTGCTGCAAACAAAATCGACATCAGTGCCATCAGACTGGTGCAGCGGATGAGAAATTATAGAGCAGGCAAGAAGTACAGAGGGGAAATCAGGTCTACTGTGAACAGACTGGACAATATGCAGGGTTACGACTGTGTACCGAGAGGGCAGATTTCAGCGAGTGTCCGCTCTCTTCTCGCACTGCGAAGGAGGCACTGCGCGCCAGGCAGCCGAGCTCCCTCCACACGCCCTCCCACTTCAGTGTGTGGTTGGTGATGCCGAGGGGAAACTGCAGGAGGAAAAGGAAGCTGGAGAACTTAAGCTGAAGTGAACCCATAAAAAAGTAAGGATGCTCCTGTTACAGTCTTGTGTCAGCACCAATTAGGCAGGTCAAATTCCCTCTGAGTCCGATATACTTGGGATTTTAAGTTTGACATCAGTGCATCCAAACTGGAGAGAGGATGCACCAATGTAAAACTCTAAATCCCAATCATAATCAACTGAGGTGGTCAACATAAATTTAGCACGCACACACACACACTCACAGCATCTTACATTTAGCTCTGCTGACATCCCTCTGTCCGTCTCTTTCAGGGAGCTCCAGGGGAACTGCCCGGTCACTTTGTACATGTTGAGGGTGAGGCTGGAACAGAAGACACCACCACTAAAATGACCACATCTGCTCTCGTCTAGATGCCACCATTTACTTTAGAAGGATGAAGGCGCAACAGAGAGATCGCCGAGGAGACAAAAGGAGAGGCAACCTTCCGATAATACAAAGACACTGTGAAAAGGACAACTTCATTCATGCACAGCTAGAGGAGGTGCAGCCACTGTGAAATGTCCCTCGCTCTGCTGCAGTTTGTCCCACCAGTGAACAGATTTTGTCCTCTTTTTAGTCATGTAAGGACAGCAAGAGCATGAGCCGAAACACTGCAGTTTGGAAACATTCAAGCCGCATGTCGAGGCTAATTTCTGCCCTCGAAGACAAAAGTCATTTTCTGTGGCTTTAACATAATGCAAAACATCTTGCAACACATGAGACACTCATTGTGCAGCTCCTGAAGATTGAAACTGCACAGACATGAGTCATGATTCACCATTTCCATTATTTCAGATAATAGATTTAGATAATAGTTTTGTTGTAATTTTATTGCTACTGCACTCATAAAAAGCTTGAGGAGAGGCTGCGGGGTGGAGGTTTGGAAACACCCTCATCTCTACGAATCAACGGATCATGAAAATCTTCAGCAATGTCACAAAATGTCTGAGTCGACATGGTCTGCACGCCCGCGGTGCAGCCGAGTCCACACAGTCCACTAATTCTGCCCATGAGCACCGAGCCTCCTGAGAGCCTGGACCATGATGACTCAGCAATACTGTGACACCTGAGGGGCTGCACACGCTGCAGATTGGGTTGACAAAGCTGAAGCCTGCTACAGACTCAACGCTCACTAACATAACACTGAGCTGAGAACAACAGATGACTTATGACTGTCTGAAAATATATTTGTCTCATGAACATTAAACCAGCCTTTAGAAAACGTCAGTTCAGTTATAAGCACAAGTCATGGGGAAGATCTGGCTGCAGTGGTGGAGGACAGTGGCAGGACAGATGACGGTCAGGGAACTTTTCCACTGCTTTTGACCGGCAGTGTTTCTGCGGTGCGATTCCTGTTTCTTTATTTTCTATCGGCATTTTAATAAATTTATTTTACTTGCGATAATAAGAGCCCATATGCTTCTGCTCATACTTGCGTTCAAAGTGTCCGGGCTGGGGCTTGAAGAAGGACAGGCCGTAGGAAGTCTCCTTGGTCCCATAGGAGAACTGGAAGGTGAGTTTCTCAGCACGGCCAAACATGTTGGGCAGCTTCAGACCGAGTACCTGAGAGAAACACACACACACACACACACACACACACACATTGGCTGTCAATCAATCTACCTGTCTGCATTCGTCTGAAAACACACAAGCACCCTCCTCCTAGGGGTGCAAATAGTTTCATCAGGATACGATATTACCTCAGTTATTTAGGCAATGATATGATACTTATTAATATCACAAAGTCAGCCACAATTCTATTTGGATTCAATTTAGGGGCTTAAGATCGAGAGGAGACAATATCATGATGCCCATTTAACATAATCAGTTACATTTCAATGCTGTGTTTCTGTTTTAGGTGCTTGGCCAGGTTCGTCATGTTTCCTGAGTGTTTTATCTCGTCCTGGTATTGTTTGCATATGGCATGTGATCTTTCAGTTCACCCGCCTTTTCTCTGAAATCCAAAATATTTCCTCACTGCTGATTTATTCACAAGAGGGGCGTAAATATCCTTATTGTCTTTTTCTTATCATCTGCCTGAACGTGGCGTGCTTGGACAGAAATGGTGACACAGACCCGCCATCGGAAAAGCACATCTCTAACTTGACATTATGGAGCAATATTTTCCCTCAGTATCAAAAAAACACTCTATAGTTTATGTCTCCTTCAGTAAGGGAAGAACCCTCTATAAGTGAGAAGTGAAAAGCACCTGTTTCTATTTTAAGCGTTAATTCTCTCACCATGCTCCCTTCATTGTTGCCAACCATGGTGTTGTAACTTCCTGTCAGCCTCTTAACCTCTGTCACCTCGAAAGTGACGTCCAAACCGTTGGGTAGGGCATCTGCACCTGAGGAGGCACAACACAAGATTGAAGGTTATTTTTTAGCACTTATGTTTCATGTAAAGTTTATTTACATTCCTATGAGCTGGTGATGACAGGAGATTTATTCACCATGGGACAAATAAACACTGCAGTCACATTTCAAAAACAACATCCAGCCACGTAGAAACATATAACAAAACACAACATCATGACATAAGAGATGCATGTGTGCACAAGGGATAGTTAGGTAGGTTTGCGTGTACTGGGGAATGTTTTCGGATAGAGTCTCGGACCCAGTTACCTTCAGACGTGTCGATGAGCACCTCCACGTCTTTAAAGATTCCCAGGCGCAGCAGCTTCTGTCTGGCCAGGTGAGCCTTCTTCATGACCTGAAGCCCGGACACAAATAAAGCTCTTCACTCGGTGCATCACCTCACAACCACCAGGCAGAGAGGGCCTCCTACGCACGTCCCTAACCATGCTATTAATCCAGAATCGAGCATACATACGTCAATGAGGTTTTTGGCGAGGAAGACCTCAGAGATCTCGTATCCGAGCAGATCCTCTTTGGTTCGTCCCAGACCCTGGATGTTGACGTGCTGCACCACAACCTGTCATGACAAGACATTTTATCCAAGTGACGTCTGCACACACACTTACTTTATTTTCAAGATAAGAGATTTTATTTACATCTTTTTATGACATTCTGGTCTTTGAGAATACCTACTGTAAACCACCCATCTTTATATAGTAACAAATGTCCATAAAGTCCAACTTTTTGCAGCTTGATTGCAAAACTAGTGCTGCACTTTGGCTCTTTACCCACTTTCAGGGGAACGGCTTGGCAGAAAACTAAGATTTGGTTTGTTTACAGCCGTCAGACGTTACAGGCGATATTCTACTGAGCAAGTGAGACGCTGGAATAAATATTGTTGCACTTCCTAAGACCGTGCTCATAAAAATAGCTGCCCGCAGTGCTAATGCTGGATAGATGCATCTTAAATACACAAAGGAGAACTCCTACAATAGATGTTACAATGGATTTAACCGAATTCATCACAGAATAATGCACTCAGCAGATTAACTGTGATTATTATTCTACACAGCTGGCTCTTAATTCGGCAGAAATGTGTTCTCCCCTGCAGACTGACAGATGTGTATACTCTAAACACCCAGCAGAGTGAGTGGATACTCTCCACACACAGGGGCCAGATCTCGTCTTCACAGGAGAAAATCTGTGCCAAACTTGATTTTCGACTCACATCTTTGTTTTCGAGGATCTCCTGCTTGGCCTCATGCTCCGGCTCTGGAGCCTCGATCACATCGTCGGGGTTGACGCCGAGGTCACGGCCGTGCATCGGGAGGGGATCCAGACTCTGGGCACACAGTACAACATTGGCACCACTGTAAATTTAGCTTTATCAGACTTTTAAAACGAGCGGCGGTCAGCAGTTGGGAGAGGAAGGTCAGGAAAGGGAGGGATGGGTAGGGCTTGGGCCGAGGACACAGGAAGTACCAATGAAAACTTAAATTATCAAACACATTTATAATTTCTGAATCATTATCACATTGATTTCACCATTGTGTAGTTTCAACTAATTTTTGGACTCAAATGAAAAAATATAAACAAGGTAAAACTAGTCATAATGTAAAAAATTTAATGTAAAAATGTCATTACTCACATTGAACATAATAAATCTGACACTCACCCCATGGTACACTTACTGATATGGTAAATTTCATACATAGAAATGCAGGATTATAAAGCTTACCCACACAATTTCATAGCTTTTGAATGTGAATTTAGAGAATATATAAAGAATAACAAATTTATAAACACTACAATAAGTAAAGTAACTGTCAATCTATAATGTGAACTCTGTAAAAGAGGAGTGACTGATGTGTTGTATCCTTCCTCTCGAATGACTTTTTATTATTGGGATCTATTTTTTCTCCAATGGAAAATATTAACTACACATCAGGATGTTTGCTGTCTCAATGCAGGTAAAACAAAGGTGATTATTTGGTAAATTAAGACAATAAAATCCCTATTTAGCTGACAAAGACGTACCCAAAACATAACACTGCCGAAGAGAAATAAAATAAATGAATCTGTTTGTCATGCACAGTTCAGAAACACGCTGATTTTCACGAGTAAAGCTCCTTTTTGTTTGCATTTTGTGTGAAATGTGCCTGACTGTACATCGAGTACCAGCGCCAGCCTGCAGCCCGCAGCTCTCACTCGGCAGGGAGGTCAAGCTAAATGTCCGCCCACAAGCCGCTTTACCGGGAGGAAATGTGGTTTACCTTGGCGTGGACAGACCCCATGGTAACCTCTCCGTCTTAAAACACTCCTTTCTCGGCTTTTAGTCACTGTGCACAACGAAGAAAAGGGATAAATGGCAGCGGCTAGCTTCTCCGAGACCAATCCCCCTTCAAGGGAGACGCCATGACAGTTGGTGACCACTCGTGATGCGTTCAGGTGCGTCTCGTTAGCTCGTACTTATCACTTTTCAAGGAATAGCTTTGCAAATGCATTACAACCTAAAAAACAAACAAACCCAGGAGCAGTAGTAGCTACCTTGGTTGTGACTAACGGGGACCCAAATAAATAAATAAATTGTCACATACGGCTGTATTTGACGACTGCTGACATGTACTTGCTGTAAGAAATATTTTTTCCCTAGGACGGCGAAGTCATGACCTAACTGACTACTTCTCCCTAAGCTTAGCCATAACAGGTTTAGGCCTAACCCTAACCTTAACCAACAAACCAAAATGACCACTCAGACTCAAAGTTAAATTTATTTACATGGCACATTTCATGCAAACAGAGCAGCCCCAAGTGTTTCACACTGCAAAATTAAAAGAACACAAATGAAATTTAATAAAATTAAGTGAACAAAAA
>OMLB01019715.1:5915-23573 GCA_900302555.1 Myripristis jacobus
CCTGCGCACACCTCTGCAGTGACTCCAAAATGGTTATTACAAACTGACACAAGCTCGTTATTACCTCTCTCTCTCTCTCTCTCTCTGCTCTCTCTCTCTCTCTCTCTCTCTCTCTCTCACACACACACACACACACATGCATCCTCTCTTCGGGAATGACTAAGCAATCTGTTTATTTCTATGGCAACCACTTTTGCTACATTGTGAGTGTGTGTGTGTGAGAGACAGACAGAGAGAGAGAGAGAGAGAGAGAGACAGAGAGAGAGAGCAAGGGAGAATGAATATATGACTCCCACTGTCTTTTCCTCACACTCAGTTGCATGAGCATCCTGCTACTGCAGCAAGTGCGAAATGTGTGTGTGTGTGTGTGTGTGTGTGTGTGCGCATGTTGTGTCATTTTGCACATCCATCATTAACTCGGTACTTTGGTCAAGCCTGCTGTTGTCATGTGTGACTGCAGGGACACTGCCATCCGTGTGTTTGCATGCTGTGTGTGTGTGTGTGTGTGTGTGTGCTGTAATGTGATGCAGCTTTGTTTCTATCAGGGTAAGGTGAGCTCGCTGCCTTCTGTCTGTTAATAAACTGCCGGGCGGGCTGGCTGCCTGTGGACGCGATCTGAGGACTGACGCAGAGCCTGGACGCTGCAACGCGCTGCAGATCAGCTGGTGGACGCTGTGAATTCCCAGCCGAGTCAAAATATCAAAATATTTGGCAGAAGCACAATGCTGCAGTCGTAGGAAACATTGTAGGAAATAAAGAATGAATGCACTGACTCTGTTTTAAATCACATGAAATGAAAGTGAACTGATTACTGATTTAAATCCATCAGCTGAGGCTCATTTATATGGTGTGTTGCCACATAGTGTAAGTAGGTTTGGGGCAGTGAAGTTAAAACACAAACCATTGTTTAAAGCCTACAGTAAAAATACAGCATAAAGCACAATAATGACTTAAATATTAAAGGAACTCTTCAGTCTTCACTCTTCAAATCAAGATATTTTCCTCTGTAGCTCTAGAGCAGTCTGTCCATCCAGATAGTTTCTGTGTGATTTGGTGAGGTTTCCAGTCGGGCGCCTACTGGCAGCCCTAAACAATGGGGCTGGATGAGTATTTGTGGAACTCAAAACATTGGAAATGTACGTGTGAAAAACTCAACAGCAACAGCTCTTTCCAAAAACAGTGACATGGTGTAATCTCCAGCCCTCATGGGTGAGGAGCTTAATTGCGAACTATTTCCTCTTGAAAAACGCAGACAAACTGTATTTAGAGGAGAGAGGAAAGACTACAGCAGACTGGAAACCCCACCAAATCACACAAAAACTTCCACCAGGGATAAGAGAGAAAGTAGTGTACCATTTCTTTGTATTTTGGGTGAACTGTTCCTTTAAGACTCTGTTAAAAGCTTGGCAGAAAGCATATGTCTTAAGATTACATTTAAAGTTAGCTGGCAGATTGTGAAGCTCTTAGTTTCATCTGGCGGGCAGAGACAAACACTGAAGTCAGCATTCACGGATATTTTTTTTCCAACACAGAACCAGGACTTTTCTCTCTAGAAAAGTCCATGTTGAGCAGAAAGGATGTTACATATTCAGTTTTAGCTGGCTTATTTTCCTGCCAGGTGAAGGTCGGGGCTTGAGGGCAAAGCATCAAGGAGGTTGTGAAGACAATACCAGTGATTTTGAATGTTTGGCCCATTTACTACAGCTTACCTACATTTTACATCACAACAAACCGTTTTGCAAGTCAGAACATGTGATCAAAATCCCTCGATTTTTCAATATGAAATTTTTGTTGAGTTTCTGCAGCTAACAAAGCCGCCACCGTTCATAAACCACAGAGCTGATAATCGGCTGTGTACAGCAAATGTTTCCCTGAGGACTATTTTCCTTGGCGGAGAGACCATTTCACTCCACCCAATTTCAAATCAACAAAACACAACAGTGCTGCTACTTTTAGGAAACTAATGTGGACGTGTTTTATTATAGTGATGGAATACGAGTGAGAAGAAGGTTTGAAGCCTCTGAAAGTTCATTTTCTTATCGTAGTGGAGTTCTGAAATACGACTGCTTTTTTCGGGAAAAGATTAGCAGAAAGAAAGAAGTACATATGTAGTACAAAGAGTATTGACATGTTGTAGATATTACGCTGGTATGGTCCTTTTAAGTTTCCATCAGAAACCACATTAAAATAGCCAAGCCTGCTAGTGATAAAACCGTGCATCAGCTTCCTTGCATCAGATCTGTGTGGCATGTTTACTGCACAGCACACAGTGGAGAGTGAAGGGAAAGATGACAAACACAGACAAAGGCATGCCTCTCAAGCTGGATCTCAGCTGAAAACACAACTCAGATCACAGCACACTGTCTGCATTTTAATCCCACCGACACTGTGTCCCTTCATATCCAGTTTAATAAGAGAAGAAGCCAAAACTGTGAGCTGAGTGTTGCTGTCCATGCTCTTTGTGGACTCCTCTGTGCAGTCACTTTTGCAGAAAGTTAGTGCCAACTTTCTCTCTGTTCTCTCTCTGGACTCTCTGTTCTGTCCATTTCTGTACCAAAACTTATTTTAGACAATGTGGAATTTAAAGTTAAGATATTTTCTATTGCTTGCCCTGCCCTGTTGTGTTGCTCCATGCTCTGCTCAGCTCTGTTCTCTTGTGTTTGCCTCTTTGATTTTCTGTTGAGTTAAGATGACAGTAAAGATAATGCATCTCCCTGAAATTACCCTTTAAATTCCAAGTCGCTCCACTTCCCGATAGTTAATAGTAATCTGTCTGAGTATAGACAGTGTTGTGAAATATATGTTAACCCACTGATGTTTCTTTGTGTAATAAAATGTAATAAAATGCAGATATACATGGTAGTTAGGAAATATTGTTTCTGGAAATACCTTGTCAAGAATTGACAAGAGCCATAAACGTCTGTTGACTGAGGACTTTGGCTGAGGTCCTTTATCTGATTAACAGAGAACTTTCTAGTTAACAAGCACCAGCCTTCACTGTGGTCTGGGTGTGTGTTAGATGTGTCACTGGTCAATGTGTGACCGCACACACACACACACACACCGTTGCTGGATGCATTTGTGCATGTGTGGATTCGTTAGAATGTCTCTTTTGAAACACCACTGGACCCTTTTTTACGCCACTGTTTTATGTGGATGTGCATGTGCATGTGCGTGTGTGTGTGTGTGTGTATGTCTTTGCATGGCCCAGTGAATATTCACACTCGCTCGGTTGCTGTTCAAACCTTCTCATGTCCTGAAGACCGCGCTCTGAAAAACTCCTTGTCGGACTGAGGGTTTCAAAACCACTGCGTTAATAAGAGCCCAGTACTGTGGACTTTGCACCACAACCTACACACGGCAAGGGCATGTGAAATATTAAAGGTGCTATACGTACAATTTTAATTCTAGCATCAGTAAGTCACATTCAGTTAATTTTCATTTTGCTATAACATCAGCTCTGAGGCATTAGCAGGAATTAGGAATGCACGGTACACTGTGTGTGCCATCAGGTCCGATTTGGAAGAAAATCTGCTGGATTGCTTTTTGGTACAAAACTGGACGAGTGTGCTGTTCCTCCAGCACAAACTGAGCTTTTAGAGTTTGGGCGACGGCAGATGGGGCAGTGAAAGTTGATCCCAAAAAGTTTTTCCTCTTCATTAAAGACAGAGAATAAGTGACACACTCTTTGCCATGCAGAACAACAGGGTCAGTGGGGAATGTGGTCTTTTATAGGGAAAAACACAAACACTAACAGGTCCACTGATGTGAAACAGTGACAGTCATTTTGACCTTGCTCTCATTTGTTTACAGTAACTCTGACGAGGGATCAGAATTAACTTGACTGATAAATTCATGTTGTGAATTGCTATTCATACCAAAAGTAATATCTTAGTTGATCAGCTCATGGTATAATGACTGGACCCTGTTTTTCAGCGGCATCATACAACATACTCACATAGATCCTGACATACACACACATGCACAGTGTCGGCCTCTGAGCCGGTCTGCTGCACAGCTTTAGGAGGAAAGTGCCCCGCTTCAGGGAAACTCAGGAAAGGGAAAAGTGCTTCCGTTTTTCCAAAGTAATTGATGTAAATCATCCATGTCATCCCAGAAAAGCGGTTAAAGTTTTAATCTGTGGCATTCTCATGTAAATAAACGTCTGTTTTTGTCTTTTCTTTATCTCTGATTGAGAATAGTACAGGAATTCAACCTACATCCAGTTCATTGAAGCGTTCACATTTGAGCACCCGTGTGTCTGCTAGGCCTTTCCTGTGTCAAATCAAGGCTCTGTGTATTTAAAGTTGTTTTTTTTATTGTATTTCATCTGTGTTCTGTTTTTTAAATTGTGCCTTCAGTAATGTGGTAAGTCCAGCTGAAGCATTTGAACTTCCAGCTTAGGCCAAAACCCCACAATGATTAGCTGAAAACAATGGAGCTGAGTTGTTAATCACCCCAAATAGCCTCTAGTGCAGTCAGCTGTAGCTGGCACGGGCTAGTGTCAGGCTGATTATTGGCTTACTACACACACACACACACACACACGCGCACAGATTACCTGCACTAGTTGACATCTAGTGTTATGGCTGAGAGGGTTTTGGCAAACGTAAGCACACACACACACACACACACACACACACACACACACACACACATGCACACACCGAATTTATCGTGCACACTTGGACTAGCTGACATTGGGAAGTGTGATGTGGTTATACAGTCACATACTGGAGTCTCTCTCTCTCTCTCTCACACACACACTCTCTCTCACACACACGCTTTCTCACACACACTCACTCACTGAAATGGCTAGTTATTCATCATCTTCATTGTTTTACAAACGGATTTTCCTCTATGTGGTAATGGATTCACACTGATTAATTTGAGGGATGAGAGGAAGTAGGCAGAGAGCAAAAAAAAAAAGGGAAATGAAAGGGATCGAAGGTGAACTGAGGAAACACTAAGAGAGAGGAAGAAGACGCATGTAGGGATGGAAGTAAGGGGGAGAGAGAGGGAAGGAATAGCTTAGAGCAATAGAGGAAGAGAGGTAACTGCACTCTGCACTTGGCCTAGAAAACATCACAAAACAGCATTTCTCCTCTCTGGACCTGGAGGTTAGAACATAACATTATTTACAGAGAAGGAGAGATGGCAAGCACAATGATGATGGTCAAACTTTTGCTAAAGGGGTGTATGAAAATATGGCTAAACATTTACAGTAATGCACAGCCGTCTTATACACATTGGGCTACTTTCAGTGTTTTTAAGACGTGGAATAAAAGCTTGTCTAAAGGCGCACCCAACTATATGCATGTTTGCTCAAAATTTCTGGTTGCATCTCAAATTTGATTTCTTCTGTTTTTGGTAGCTGCGTGTCGTCCACCCCGCCATTCACTCAAGCTTCTGTGTGAGGCTTTTGCAACCCCGATACAGGCCTTGTGAATAACTTTTGACATTATTTCTCCATTTATTCCCCCGCCCGAGGGTCCCAGCCGAGGCTTTGAAAAACAGTGGAATACGAGAGTGAGGGAGAGAGAGAGAGAGAGAGAGAGAGGGGAGGAGGGGAGGGGAGGAGGGGCGAAGGGAGTCAGCGAGTGATTTGAAAAAGGTTGGAAAAACAAAATGCCTTGGTCTTTCAAGGTCACTTGGGAAAAGAAAGTGGTGCTGATTACGGAGTGGAAAGTTAGTCATAGGAGGAGAGACATGCCGCCTGTTGAGCCTCTAAGAAAGAGCGAGAGGGGATGAGAGTGAGGGAAATGTAAAGAGAGTTTCACAGAACACAGGATCGATTTCACGTGTTAGAAAACATTTGTTGTGGTATTTGTCTCTCAGAGCTGGTTTCCACTCTGTCATCTTCACCTTCATCCTCACGTGTGAGTTCTTGTGCAACAGTAATCGATGATGAGTTAACCTAAACCTCAGCCACAGGCCGCGTCGATCAGCCCAGGCGAGCGCGAGGCTTCCCTCCTCGGGGTCCTTTAACTTTGTTTATCCAGTGATTCTCCTGTTTGAATTAACCTCCTCCTGCTCTGATTAGGGCCATGCAAAATAAAGTTATATCACGATCCGTTCCACCAGGCGAAGCGAGCCAAGCTCCCCCCGCCAGGGCTGTCCCCACTGTTGAAATAAACAATCCCCCCATCTCGCCCCCCTCAGAGCCAAATATGAAGTAATGGGGCTGCTGCAGGGGGGTGATTGCATAACACTGAACAGATGTAGAAGTTTATAGAGATATTAGAGACTGTTTAGCTCTTGTGAATATTTAATAGTGATTGTAAATTAAGTAAAAGGTGAATTCCTGTTTTTATTAACTGCTGTATTCTCACTTTCTGTCCAGAGTCTTTTTATTGCATTCAGTCTGAAAGAACACCAGCATTTATCACAGTGTTATACCGTGTTCACTGATAGATCTGTTAACATTGCACATTTCATATAGAATACAACATTATAAATACAGATTACAAAAGGCAAATCTTTTTTTGAACTTTTTTTTTTAAGTGTTTAGGATTTCTTTACAAAAATGTACAGTCCTGATTCAGCTTTTCTAGGTATGGCCAGATCTTAATTCATGTGACAATATCTGGATGGACATCCCGCTGCTTTTAAACAGGTTCAGTTTGTTCACTTGAACAAAAGAGAGCCTCCGAGTCGCCCACCAGGCCTCGTGGTTATTAGGCCTCCTATAATAATTGTGAAGTGCCTCTTTAATCTTGTACTCACTCGTGTTTGCCCCTCTGTGGCTTTAATTTTTCCCCCCTCCACTCTGTCCATCTCTGTCCTTATCCTGCTTGACAAGCGTGTCTTAATGCATAGCAGGGTCCCACCGTCCAACAATGGTCATAAACATCGTGGATTAGCCCTGTTCACCACACACACACACACACACACACACTCTCACAGAGGCCCCTGGAGGCCTGAGTGAAACTGATTATAACAGGAATGGATGAGGTCTTTGATTGGTGCAGGGCAGCTCAGTCGTGTAAGTCAGAGAAAGTCAGTTCTGCTTTGGAGAGCTCGTGTCAAACTGGCTGCTCACCCAGCAGAACTGTAATCTGGGACAGTCGTGCACTTTTTCTTTCTCTCTTCCACTCACTCTGTCTGTGATATGAAAATGTGATCTGTTTTGGAGTGTGGTTTACACTCACATGAAAAGGGAAACGTGATTACTTCTTTTTGTGGTTTATTTCATCGTATCTGTTGGTATAATCAGCAGGAAAAAGAGTTCCCTGTTGAGAAAAAAATGCCTCAAAGACATATGTAAACACAGCAGTTGCTAGTCTAAAGTGTCCCAGTAAATGCCAGAGGGTCTGTGTGTAGATTTTCTACTACTGTATCTTATCTCATGGAAAATATTCCCCACACATGGGATATAATACTTTGGTCAAAGAAGTATATCAGTATCCATCTGACAGTATTTGAAATCTGAAAGCTGCAAGTTCTTAAGTTTTTTTGTTGTTGTTGTTGTTGTTGTTTTGTTGTTCCTCAATCTTTGTAGCTGAGCGCACCGTGAGCTGAAGAGTGTGGACGGCACTGTGAGTTTGAGTTTCTGTAGGTGGCGCTCTTCTGATGGTCCTTTCATCTCGTTATAAACAAATCAGAAATGTACAATGCAATGGAGTTTTTTTCCTAGGAAAGAGCTACCAGACACCAAGTGTTCAGAACAGCAAATGTAAAAGTTTTGACGAGCTGGATATTGGTTGAATAATATGATGTTGTAATAGATCAGTAAAATGGAGAATAACAAAACATTTATCTATATGAAAATGTACCGCAATGTGCCATGGTCTGTAGACTGTTGCAGAGACATTCCTGCCATAAGAAGAAAAAATCTGGTAGAAACATTGCTTAATGCTGAATTTAACTTACAAAAACTGAATGAAAATGTTTTGAAGCATGCGTTAGCTAAATGCATTTACTCTCCGAACTTGTAGTTTGCTACTGCTGACAGTGGAGATGACTGGAAGCAAACTAATGCATGTTTGATAAGGCTCTTGTCCCCACAGTGCCCTGGTCGTACTGTATCCGAGTCCCCCTGAAAAACACACAGCAGATTTAATGTCTGCCCGTCCGTCTGCATGACCAGAGCTGCTGCACGTTTCATATTGTGACTCAGGTTGGCTGGCTGTCTAACCTCCACAGCGCCTCAAACACACAGGAGGTGAACCTGACAGGCCTGCAGGCTGCCTGTGTGTTTCTGCTTCAGCTGATGGAGTCGAGTGACAGCGCTGATGTATATTTGATCATGGCGGTGACTCAGCCTGCCTGCCTTTACCTCCAAGTGCCACGTATCTGAAGCCTACCTGTTAGGTTGACTGTCGACCTCCCTGCGCGTCGAAGGCTGTGCTGCATAGTCACTAAGAGCTTGTGTGTGCCACACGTTTACAACATACATGAGCTCTCTGTTTATAACACACACACGCTAACCAGCTTCCTTTCCTTGTACACAGGGGGGCAGCAAAGCCACTCGGAGTCAGGCAGCCAGAGCTTGGTATTTAAATATGAGGGCTGTGGAGGATGACTTATAGCACCTGTAGCTAAAACAAATGACATTGTAATATGTGTTAGCACTGCAAAATTTAGACTTCACATTTTGCTATGCCGGAGTGTGAGAAATGTCCCTTGCATGGCTGGTTGCAGAGCTTTATGTAACCCATGTAATCAACCTGTGTATCTCAGGTGAACATGTGATTAATAATGCCACTGCTCCAGCCTGCCTCTGATTTGCTGGGCCAGCAGTGGCTCATACATTATAGATCAGTAGTTCGGCAGATGGTCAGGATCACAATGCAAGGGAGGAACTAGTCACAGTGTTTTGATGAGAGTCATTTTGCTGTCCTGACTCCTGACTCTGTTAAAATGCTTTTTCATGTGGTATTTTGGTTATTTTGCTGGTGTTCACCCTTTGCACGCAGGAGAGATTTCAGCCAAGGCTGCCATTGTGTGCAAAGGCATAACAAAAGTCTGTTTCATTGTTCATTGTACTGTGAAACATCCTTGCCTCAGGTTTTCTCTCTGTATTGCTACATACCCACCAGATATGATTTACAGGATTATGATTGCTGATGCACTAACAAAGAGTCTTCAAAAGGAAAGAAATGGGACGGGACACTATTAGCTGTCACAAAAGATTAGCTGTATTGGCAGATTAATTAGTCACAGGTAATTTTGCTCCTCAAATATGAATGTTGAGACGCTGAGATTGAGTGTCCAGATATCCTGTTTTGGACAGAGCGTAATATAAAGAATCCGGGTGCCTCCTTCTCTGTCTGTCTACCTGGAGGTGCAGCAGCTCTGTGTAAAATTGCCCAGGGGGGCCTGTTGTCATTACTGGATAATGGAGCTGAAGCACCGTCCTGGATCTGACCGCCTTTATATAGCTGCTCCCCTCTCTCTCTTTCTCCCTGACCCACATTCTCACATACACACTCTCACATTCACACAAATGCAAGCGTACGACGGCAGCCACACACACACAGCAGATGTCACTCTTCTTCAGTGCACGGCTTGCCACAGTGTGGACTATCTACACAGCCACGCATTAACTCTGCCTGGTCATGCTCACTCCTGCTCACTTTAAATAATTTCCATCGTTTCAGACTTGTTGCAGTCAAAGAGCTTCATGTATCTGGTATTCGAGTTTAATGTCAGTCAATTCAAAGACGGGAAGTGTGAGAGTCAGTAAATACAGAACATTAGTTTGACCTTGGATGCAGATTAGCATGTTTGTCTCAGCTATGTGAGGAGAAACCCGAAGGAAAAGTTTTGCCATTAAAAATCCCAGTTGTGGGATGACATCATTAACTGAGAGGAGACTGCACACCATGTCTGTGTGTGTGTGTGTGTGTGTGTGTGTGTGTGTGTGTGTGAGTGTTTGCTTGGATTTGATTGTGAATAGCTCCAAGATTTGGATGATTATAGATTCAGAGTGTATGGAAAACATGAGGTCTTGGTTCAGCTCTGATGATGCCAGGGTAAGGAATCTTAGTCTCTAAAATTCAACCAATTTTTCCCCCAGTTTGGGCTCAGTCATTTTCTATGTATTCTCCAATGTCATTTATGAGACTTAGACCAGCTGTTGCCTTTCTCATATACGTTTCTGGTATGTTTGTGTCAACATGCCTCTTATTGCAAACACTTGGTGAAAAAAGACATTTGAGTGAAGAGTCAGAATAACTTTTGTTCACATGTTTTACAAAAGGAATTGGAACTAAGAATCACACTTAATGTGATAAGTCTCTACAGTCATTTCACTTCAGTGAGGCTGTTAAAATCTAACACACCTGAAAGACTTTTTCCCAGTTTTTTTTTTTTTTTTGCTGTTGTGTAAAAATAGTGTTAATCCCTGTAGGCCCCTATCAGTGATGCACTAAATTGAAATGCTTCCTCTTGTCCTCCAGAGGGCAGCATTTCCTCACCCTTGTACTTTGAGACCACCTTTGGTTCATAAAATAAAATGAAACTTCATTGATCCCTGAGGAGAGTTTGGGTCTTAGTGGCAGCAAATAACAGGAGTCAGTAAGGGAAAAAAAAAAAAAGCAAACACAAGTAAGACAAAGAAAATAAAACACTAACAAAAATCTAAAACAATAAAATAAAATATAAACAGAAAAATCTAATCCATCATCTATGTCCCATTGTGGGCTGTCCATATCCAGGTGACCTTTCATCATTCACATGACCGCAGTCTTACTGGTCTGAGTGATGTGTAGAGCCCAACATACACACAAGAAAAGTAATTTTGCTAAGCACACAGTGTGGGTTCACTGGCAACCGCCCCCAAAGCTCACAGCAAAGAGGCCCTCTGCCATCAGACCCAGGCTGCAGACAAAAGCATTCAACAACTCAATCTCCAGCCTCAGAGGACCCAGATGGCACTGCAGCAGGTCATCAAGCTCGTTGTGTATGAAATGGAGAAGAACGATTACTGCAAGCAGACCCAGGCGGTGGAGAAAACCATGCCAGAGCTGCAGAGAAACCAGAGTAGTGTAGAGCAGCAGGCTGTCAAACACAAGGCCTTAGAGAGCAATGTTGGTCAGCATGCAAAGGCTGCCCAGGCTTCAGAAAAGAACATTGTTAATCTCAATCTCCAGTTGCAGGAGGAGCAGATGAAGCTTTTCCATAAGGTCATCAAAAGAGTCTAAACTGATTTAAAGCACCAGACCATCAAGCCCAAGACCTTTGTGGGTGAGTAAGTAAGATCTCTGTCAGCATACCTGGGATGCAGAGAAAAACATTTCAGAACTCCAGCTCCAGCTGCAGAGAGCCCACAAGGAGCAGCAGCCTGTCAAGCTCAAGGCCTTTGAGGTGGAGAAGCCCTTCAACGTGAGATGGAGCAGCTGAACAAAATGCTTGACAGAGAGAGGGCCCTTGGCACCCAGGCTGCAGAGAAAAGGAAAAAAGCAAACGAGGCAACCAACTTGTTCCTCCACTTTTCAAGGAAGAGGCTGTCTTCAAAGCAGAGCAGCCGACTGTCAGAGATCAAGAGGAGGCAAAATACATTGCCTGGGAGGAGGAAAAAAAGATCAGTGAATCAGAGGTTCTCCTCAAAACAAAGGAGTTGGAGGAAGCTCTCATGAAGGAGAAGGAGTAGGGTTGAAAAGGCATAAATTCATCAAACCAGGAATGGGAATGTTGAAGGTCACCTGAAAAAGACACAAACTTTGTTACCCTGAAATCTTAATGCATATAACTCAAACGTACAATCTGCATGATAATGTGAGTAACATCAGTTATCTGAATTATTAAGAATTCACAACACATGATTATATGGGTTTCCATCTGAAGAATTCAGTGTCATATGCAGTATGTTAGATGTTTCCTTCCTATTGCCTTGAATTTTCCCCATCTTTTTCTCTTTTCTCTTACTTTCTCTGGCTTTATCTCCTTTCTTTCCCTCCTTCATTCCCTCCTTCCTTTTTTGTCATGTAGAGAAAATCATTCTGCTTGCTGCAGTGGTGATGATATTGTTATTTTGGTCTTATTATTGTTTAACAAGTTTGGGGGAAACAGTCTAGGTTACAGAGATGACATTCAGTTCACTAACTGAAGACTTTTCTGTTCTTTTTTCTGTTTTTCAGATGTTTTTTGGACTCCTGAAAATGTGGCCTTTTCTCTGCAAGATGCAAGGGCCCTTCTAAGCGGCTTCTGTTTTGAGGGTCACATCCCATCGGAAAAGGACACGACGACTGAATGCCCTTTTGCAAATACTGAAATGTATTCATTCAGTGACATTTTATGACTTTATCGACAGCATTTTGATTATATATTTAGATTATTTTTGATTATATCATCAACACAGATACACAGAAACACCAATAAATATTTCAAGTGCATTCAACTGCTCTACAGAGAATGGATTTTTAATCTAGTAGCAATCAGTACTACCAGTATTATATTGAATGTCACGAAGGAGCTTACACACTGTACATAGTTTATGTGTTCCTGTAAAGAAAGTTGTTAAGTGTCCCTCAGCCCTGCAGCCCAGCTGGAGAAACTCAATGGATAATCAGTCTAAATAAAAGCTTGTTTACTACACCAAGGATCAGAAGAGTATCAACACTGTATAGAGGAGTTCTCCGGTAGTGCCTCTGCCTTCATCCTCCTGATCCAGAGATGAGTGTTTCCCAGCCCAGCGAGAACTTCCCTGGTGGGGGGAAGAGCGGGTCCGGCATGAGGCTCTGTCTCCACAACACTGGAGACCAGAATGGGAATGCTTTCCCCATTTCCTCTTCGTCCTCCTCCTCTTCCTCCTCTTGTCTTGGTGAGTCATCTCCCGATTCTCTGCGGAGTTTGAGCAGCCTTAGTGGCACTCGAATCGACAGCCCACTGGATTATGACATGTTTGAGGTCACTGTGGCGACGACAGTGGTGACGACAGCAGACAGAATGACAGATGTTGCAATTTCAAAATGGCTGCCCGAAGAAGAGATTAAAGAGGACGACAACGATGAAGCCTCTGTTGCAAAGTTACAAACGGTGACGGAGCTGTCAGAGTCCAATTCTGTGTCTGTTTACCTGGATGCCAACAGTGGTGAATACCACCAAGACACCTGGAATGACAATGACAATCTGACGCTAGCCCTCACCCTGAGTGGTAGCCATGGGAACAGTGATGACCCTAGCAGTGGAAGCAGAGTCGGGAGACGTCACGGTTCTTCAACTCCTGACTCGGACGCGACAGAAATCCCCTGTGATGACGATGATGATGATGACGAGGAAGCACTGTTTCTGTCGGTGAGCTCGGACGCGGTCCTGACGAGAAGCAGTGTGACCCTGACAAGCTCAGCCAGTCCAACCAGTGAAGGCCTCTCGATTCTGGGTGGCTTTGATGCGACTTCACCTTCTGCTACCACCATGTTCATAATGACGCCTAATGAGACCACCGCCACTGTCCCACTACACGATCTCTGTGTGGAACAAAATGAGAAGCAGAGTTCTGGTGAAGGCTGCCAGACGATGGAGCTCCAGGGAGAGGGGACTGGGGAAGCAAGCGTACCCGATGACAAGATGCCGGAGCTTGGGTTGGAAGGTCCCAATTTGGCCTGTCCTCTCTTTGCCGAAAGCCAAGAGCCAGATGAAGCGGTCAATAATGACGTTGTCACTGACCACAACATCGAGAATATGAAGGGCCTTCCTGCTTCTGAAGACCTCAATGAAACCACCCAAATGTCACCAATTTCCTGTTCCACCAATCCAGTTCCAGATGACAAGGAATTGGACCTCAAATCTCCTCCTCAAGAAGTAGAAAGATGCCAGACAAGTCAACCGCCCAGAGCAGCGAAAACCAAGCCAGCCATTGCTAATTTGCCTGTCACTAAGACCGCAGCATCCCCAGTAACCAAGCCATCCGGCCAGGAGGTGAAGAGAGTTCCCAAACAAGACCTAAAGAATGTCAAGGCTAAAGTTGCATCAAGGCCCACCCCTGTCACACCTAAAACATCCAGCCAGGTACTGTGATCTGCTTTTAAATAACATCTCCTCTTTCTATACTATATAGCTCTTTGTGTTTCTGAACTTCTCTCTTTGTCTCTACAGAACAAATCTGCTCCAGCCAACGGGAAAAGGGCTGTTACCAGGAAGGAGGAAGCTCAGACCAGGGATGGAGGCAAACGTCAACAGCCATCAGCAGGTCAGGCCAAAGCAGCCGTGGTGCTAAGACCCATCCGAGGCCGAAACACCAACCCCATCACCCCTAAAGCCAGCCAGAAGACAGAGGCCAAAGACTCTGCCCATTCAGAGGTAAAGAGGAAAAGCGTGGTCGTCAATGCGACACTCTTAACCTCCACCAACTCTCCGGAGTCAGCTGAGGAACAACCCCTGGACAGTCCCAGAAAGGCTTTCACTGGGACTCCTGATATAAAAGGAGTAGAGGAGGAGGGCCCATCTACAGGAGATTCACCTGAAGATGCTTCTGAGGAGCGTGCGAAGGAGCTCAGGGAGGGTGGAAAGGAGGTCACAGCTGGACAGGGATCGTTGACAGAAGCTGCTGTAGAGAAACCAAGGACTCATGGCACGGTGAGTATAGTGTGTTTTAAACAGAGCTACACTGTCTTTAGATCAAAAGTGTGAAAATCCTTGTACATCTGTGCATTTTTAAGTATAGTTTTATACATATTGTCTCCAGGGTTCATTACTTAGGAAAACTTAAGGTTGTAATGAAACTTTCAAGTTTGATTTTTGCAACTCCATCAAAAAACCGCAGCACTGTAGCATGCATACCAAACAGGGCATAGCTTGGCCCAGATCTGTGTTTTGTCATCTGACAGTGAGTTTCCATCGGCTGATGCCTTCAGATGACATTTTAATCACCAACATTTGCATATGCAGGAGAAATGAAGCCAAACTCTGCCCCCTGTCATGTGTAGTGTGCATGGCATTTTAACTGGAGGTGTGCCTGTTTGGTATGTGTTTTAAAGATCCAGCAAGCCAGTGACAGGTTTAAAACCTGTCCCAGCATATCGTCTAATGGATAACCTCAGGGTTTGTCTCAGCACAGGGTGTGCTTTAAAACAGGTCAGTTGTTCATCATGTTACATAAATACAGCCACCTATACTGCACTTACGTCAAAGGAAAATGTGGGCTAAGATGGTTTGGTGACAAGTTTTTCTTTCTACAGGTCTTAGGTCTTGTCCACACAAAGCGCTTTCGTCTCACCACCGCTGGCGTTTAGATGGAATCCTATGGAAAGCGGTGGTTAAAAACTCAGAAAGCAGCTAGGGTAAAAAGACTCAAAAAGCACTGCCACCAGTGTTATTTTTTAGTTTAGAGACAAGTTCAGAAAAATGACCAGTGATGTCACCCACCTTTTATCAGCCAGCCAATCATGATCTCACTTAGTTGAGGACACTGATTCCATCCAGTTCCCCAGTGCGATATTCCTGTCTGTAGTAGCTAAATATGTTGTCACGATGCAAAGACTTAACATTTAGACTGCCCTCGGGGTCCGCCATAGATCTGCGTCTCTGTGATTGATATGCAACGAAATTATGTTTCAAGAAAAAACCTACAGGTTATTTATACTTTCATTTCTCTGCTACCATCTTGTGACATTTCAACTTACCGCCAACATGGCTGCAGCTAGGCCCAGATGACTTGCCAGCTAGCATGTCAACACATGATTTAGTGTGTATTGGTATGCATGCTACAGTAATCCTCAGGCTCAGCCTCTTGGCTTGGCTGAAATGTCAAAGAGGCTATTAGCTGCAAGTACACTCTGATGCTTTTCACCTTTTCTAAATAGGCTCTGTGCTTGCTGCTGTGTGTTTTTGGATTAGGAGTTGGAGGTGAAGGTCATAGTGTTAGTGCTCTTTGAAAGACAACATACTGTAAGTGGATCAAGTCCTGATATTGTCAGCAAATGTCTTGACATTTGTGGTTACACATGTTGACATCAGAACAGGTTTTCAAACATTCTGTTGAGGAAAAACTTTGTCTTTAAACTTCATTGAAAAAAACCCCCCAGACATTCAGAATAGTTTAAAAAAAAACAAAAAACTGAAAAAGTCTGACAACTCATTGATAACACATTTTACCTTCACTTTGTGGAGTCTCTGCCTGCTTTCCTAACACAAATAGCTGAGCATTCATAGCTGAGAACAGTTTTGAAAAGTTGAATTGAGTCTTTTCCTTGAAAAGGCTGAGACAGACGCCAGACCCTCGTCCACAAACTCACTCCATGTGTGCTGGTGTTTATAGAGCAAGAGAGAGGGAGGAACAAGAGTGGAGGGGGGAGCACGAGTCCCAAGGGGAATGTAGAACACAATAGCAACTTTTTTTTCCTTTACCCCTCTTCTAGTTGCAGCACACTCCCAATTTTCCCTCCTCCCCCTCTTTCCTCCTCTCTCTTTTCCTCCTCCCCCTCTGCCTCAACACATTGCTCTCCCTCACTCCTCCCCTCCGTTCCTTCACCACCTCCCTCGCTTTCCTCAGTCCACATTTCTGACTCGGAGCGGGGAATGGCTAACACCATGGTCTCAGTGCGCAGCTCCGAGCTGGGGCCCCTTGGCTGGGATGCTGTCACTAAACGCCAGCTCTTCCTACAGAAAGTCTCCTCCAAGCTGGGGCCCAACGCCAGACAGCAAGGTAAAGGAGCCAGAGGGGACAAGGGCACCCCGGGAGCCACTCCACCTCTAGGCTCCGGGACTGGACCTCCAGGACAGGGGAGCCCCGGCCCGAGGCAAGCCCAGAGTGATGGTTCTGTGTTGGAGAAGGACGGGCAGAGCGCCGGGGGTGGATCTCCAACAAGGCTGAGACAGAGCCAGAGTCAGAGCCAGGGTGAGTAAATATAGTCCTTTCTCTGTCAGCCTCGTTCCTATAGGCAGACGTACAGACATATCTATATATATACACTTTCTGAAAACTGTAAACACAGGAAGGCGAGCTGCACATGTACATGCAGCCACATGGCAAATGTCTCAACACACTTTCAGCTCACTCTCTCTCTGCACTGCTGTGTTACTTTAGCTCACTTGTTGTTCTCACTTCGCAGTTAAAGAGTTATCTGCCAGGCGCCAATGCATGTGCAACTTGTTTACCCTGTGACAGTTAAGTGTGTGTGTGTGTGTGTGTGTGTGTGCGAGAAAAACTGTGGTGCGTCTCTGCAGCAGACTCAGGAAATGAGCAGGCTGACACTGCAGAGCTGCGAGTTAAAATGCCTTCCACATTCCACCATACCACTCACACACACACAGACACACAGACACACACGCACGCACGCACACACACATGCACACACACACACACACACACACACACACAAACACATACACACTTCCTCATATGTCCCAGCGCACACTTTACTCTATGATTTCTGCACTTTGTCACATACAGTGAGCAAGTTGCTGACATACGGGCATGTACTGTGTTGTGTGTGTGTGTGTGTGTGTGTGTGTGTGTGTGTGTGTGTAGCTGGTGAATTAGGATCCCCTTCATGCTGGAGTGTGTCTGAGCTGCAGTGTTGCATAAGAGCACCTCTCTCTCTCTCTTTTAATCTGTCTCCTTCTCAGATACTCTTTCATTCCTACTAGCCTACAGCTGTTAAAGGGCTGTTAACGCGCATTAGGACACTCGGACTGTGTGTGTGTGTGTGTGTGTGTGTGTGTGTGTGTGTGTGTGTGTGTGCGTGTGTGCAGACAAATTTCACTCACTACTTC
>OMLB01019718.1:0-10239 GCA_900302555.1 Myripristis jacobus
AAAAAAAAAAAGAGAAAAAAGATCTTTCCACTACCTAAGGCGATGCAATTCACTGACATCGTAGGCTTTGGTTTTTTGAGAGAACCCATCATGAAAAACTCATAGAACAGAATCAAAAATGGCCATTTTTAGGGTAATGCCTGCTTTGCAGAGTAAAATTAAAGTCTATTTTGGAGGAAATTCTCTTTACGCTAAATAGGCCACTCTCTTATATCTTGACATGTGCTCTGGACTGGTTTTTGAGGATATTTGATCTAAGGAGAAAAAAAAAAATCAACAGAGTCTTAAAATAACATCGCACTCCTCTTCTTGCGCACAACCCTGAGAATGTCGACACAACTGAGATTATAACTGAAGCGTAAATCACAGCCACAGAAAAACTGAACTCTCTGGTTTTCAGTTTGGTAACTCATGGCTTTATTTCAGTGTTTCAGAGTGTTGGTTAGCTGCACAGCATAAAGTAACTGCTCAGAGTTTTTGAGGTTTTGCTGTAATGCAGAAAAGGAAATGTAGTTGCCACAGTGCAGAAGTGGGTACCAAACAAAATACCAGACACACCTCTCATGCTTACACACAGCAGGAAGAGAACACCAACTGCAGTTACATAAAACATTCATAACAACAAACTTGCCTTTACTAATCACATTATTAATTAAAAAAATAATAATAATAATGTTGTGCTTATGTTCAGAATTCAAGTCACACATTCCCTTAAAATATGGACAATTTTATTTCATTTTAGTGACTCAAAGCAAGTGTGACTCATATTATTACAAGAGGAGAAAAAGAGGCTACGATAATAGCAATACATTATAAGTCAACCCTCATACACAGTGCTCCCTCTCCATTTCTAAATTCATTTTTCTCAAAAAAAAGAAAAAAGAAAAAGTCAACAAAACTGCAAAATATACACATTAAAAAATGCTGTGAAACATTTATACATAGGCAGCATAGACATTTTTTCACAGCAGCGATTGTGATATGAACTAGTAGGATAAACACAGTAGTGATAACATTGATTTAGGTTCAGTTCCATTTAGGTGTAACCGAGCTGGAGCCCTGGCGTTGTTCATGCTGGCTCACTGGAATGGCTCTGGTTCACCTAAAGGGAACAGAAACTTCATTAATGTCATTAGTAAAACCTGTGTTTACCTGCTATTTCATGTCTGAATGGCTGCTGTGAACAAGGTCTATTGTGAAGAATGGCAAAGCAACACAGTAACATTCACCATAGTAACAGTATTTCCAGAGTGAAAGAAATTTCTGAATGTAACACAAATTATGCATAACAAATAACACCATCAGAACCCGACACATCGTAAGACATGCGGTATATTTACACCGAACAGAGAGCCACACGCAGTATTAACAATCGTTAAAAAGTAATCCGACTGCCAAAGTGCAAATGCTAGATGAAGCGCAAATGTTGAAAAGTGCTCAGCTATCAGCGTGTGTACGTCCAGATAAAGATGCAAACAGATACCGGCTGAATATCAACTGCACACACTGTGCAAACATAGACAAGACATCTTTAGCCACCACGTATGCCATGTTAGAGTAAACAATCATGACGATTACTAGATTCCACAGTAAACACGTTTGATTTCATAAAATGACACATGATAATACAGTTGTATCAACCATGTAATAAATACAGTTCATTTAGTGTTGCTATTATACATAACCTCGCCCTAATGTAAATGGTGAAACAAAAATATGTGTTACTGGATTACCTAAAAAATTTAGCAGAAAAAATAACTTTGAATCCATGTATTTCTACTCATCCTTAAATGATCAAACACTGATTAACTGACAACATGACAGACTGACTTAAGATTCGACTTGACTTTTTTTCTCTTTAAGATTGTAAGGCATTTTATTTTATGACCTGTGATACAGTAGTGAAGCAGTTGATGACGTCAAAGGAGTTTCAAGTACAGTGATGGATAAATGCATCTTCTATGCCATAACAGCTCAAATCCTGAGCCCTAGAGTACATGACACAATGCCACCTGAGTTCACACTCTTTCATGTCCAACTGCTCTGAGGAACATGGTAAAAGCACTGCACTACAACAATAGAAAGTCTTCTCTTATACTGGCCTGGCATTGATTTGACAGCAATAAGACACAAGAGGTTAGGTTTTGGTTTAAAGAGAAGTGAGCCTGAAGGGAAACCTCGTTAAGGCTTGGCAGTGCTAGTCTACAATCCGTTCCCAGACAAATAAGTAATTTGATCCACACTATACAAATATACAGAACTGTCCCCATGTTATGTCTTCTTTACATTAATTACACATAACACTAAAAACACACAAGGACACACACCTACTCTCAGGACGGCAGAGAGGGCAGGCAGAATCGACATAAACCTTCATTCTTTAACCCAGTATCCTCAACTCTCATTGGCCACTTTATTAGGTCCACCTGTACAATCTAATCCAAACCAATCCAACTGTTGTCTGATGCCTGTAATGCTCAGGTGTGTGCAATTGTGCTCATAGTTAGTGGTGCTGTTGGACTGGACTGCATTTTATTGAGAGGTGTTTCTGATATTCTGTCCCACTCATGTATAGAAATAAAGTGGACAAGAAAGTTAGAAACGCCCCTCAAACACCTCTGCAAGCTACAAGCTCGATAATAAACCTATAATTAAATTTTACTCATTCTTGACAAAGTCAACAAAAAGTGAACATTATAAACTTTCTTAAAAGGGCAAATTCACGGCAGAGCTCTAACTGCATTAGATTGTACAGGTGGACCTAATAAAGTGGCCACTGAGTGTACATGCCTTGATGTATTTAGTTAAAGTCTGTAGTCAGTGCAACGTTTTGGCACGCCGGAAGAGCAGAAGGCCTGCTATGTCCTCCACGTTTAGTCTGTCTAGGTCCCCCTCGCCTTGGACAAAGACGAACCATGCACAAAGACAGAATCGCAAGCAAAAACCTTTTTGGGTCAAACTAGTGGGCTCCAAAACCGGCTTTATTAGCTTGACCTCAATACATACGACCCCTAAATCCTACACTCTTTATCACCAGGGACAGATCAGGACCTGGGGCTTAACACTGAACGTATAATGATCCTCTTATATGGCAATACACTGGGAGCTGGCACTTGGAATGTCAACAAAGATTAAGCAGTAGTCACTCATTTAAGCTCATGTTTAAAGCAGCCTTACACTAAATTATATAAATCATTTTGGCATCTATAACGGCTAAAAACAGTCATTAAACATTATAAGGAGTATTAACAATAAACAAGAGGAGATTAAAAAAATCTAAAAAAAAAAAAATAAATTGTTTCTGTATTAACACTTCAATCCTCATGGGCGGACTTTGTCTAGCATATACTCTTTCATTGTCTCTGCCTGTAACACTGCCTAGTACAAACCCTGTTGTTGAAGTATCGTCTGTAAACGGACAGTTAACTGATGAACATTTAACTTGCAGTATTTATGTGCTTGAACCCTGTTTTCTGTCTGGTATCCTAAGTTTTCCCTCCCGTCTCTAAGGACTTAGTGGTCCTGACTTCTCTGGGGGGAGATCCACCATAGGGACCTTTTCTGTGGGGGAGGTGGGCGGGGCTCCTTTGCTCTCTGGCACTGGCGCCCCTTCAGGAACCGAGGGGTGGGACGGGCTGCTCGCGCTGGCAGCAAATGCCTGGGCGATGTCATCGAAGGTCCTTCCTTTGGTCTCAGGCACGCGCAGGAAGGTGAAGATGAAGAAGAGGATGAGGAGAATCATGAAGATGATGAACACGTAAGCACCACACAGTTCCTGAGAGGTGGTGAGAGAGATATCGGGATGCAGAACAGATTTTAGTGCTGGAACAGGCAGAAAAGTCAGATACTTGTCCTTAAACAGACACTTCAGCGTAAATACAAAGAGATGTGATGTCTACAGTCTGCTGTGGTCTTCCCTGTCTCCTGACACCACAATACAATGAGGTTGGACGGCTGTTCATCTGTGGAGCTCAAACCATGAGCTTTAAGAGTTTCATTAGGGACTATTTGCTGAAGAACATTGTAAACTGTACCATCTGTCCCCTATCCGTGCTTGAGCTCCATGAGACAAATCCAGACCCACTGTATTCAGCTGCTGGGAGACAAGGGAGACTGGAAACCTTGCCAGATCTACCTGGATGATAGACTGCACAAAGCCTAATTGCACAAATATCTCTTTTTTCTTGTACTTTGGGTAATCAATGCTACAAAGTTAAAAATAATTTTAAAAATTCAAGTACTTTATCTGTGGTCTAGGTAGTCAACATTTTCAAGCACACATTAAGTCAAACTCTGCACCTGTACCTGTGCATTTAAAACTTTATGTGCTGTAAATTAATCCGTACCTCCAGTTTAGGGAAACCCAGGCCAACCAGGAAGTTGGCGGTCCAGTTGCTGAAACCAGAGACAGCAATGGCAGCAGGCCGGGGGCCCTGAGAGAAGAGCTCGGCCACAATGAACCAGGGGATGGGACCTGGACCCATCTCGAAACTGGCAACAAAGCCAAATACTGCCACTATGGCCAGGTAGCTCAAGGACTGGTTGACCTTCTGCTCGAACCGAGAAAAATGAGACAGACAGAGAAAAAGACATTTTTTAGGATTTTTTGGGGGGGCATTTATACTTTATTTGATAGTCACAGTAGAAAAAAACAGGAAAGGCAGAGGAGAGGGGGGATGATATGCAGCAAACGCCCTGAGCTCAGATTCGACCCCAGGCCGCTGTGGTAAGGACTCTACCTTGATATGTGGTATACGTTCAATCAGGTGAGCTACTGGAGGCGCCCAAAACAGATATTTTAATTTCGCAAGAAATGAGCCACAGGATATGAAGACAGCAACGTCAACTCACCACCAACGAGAGGGAGATCGTCATGAGCAGGGCACAGACAGCCATTCCAGCCAATCCAATCAGATGCAAGGTCCTCCGTCCCGCCCGTTCAACTAGGAAGAGCTGGTGTCCAAACAAGGATGTAATTAAATACTCAAGAAACATAAAACGTGCATTGCAATTTGATGTGCTGAAAATAAAAATCATGTTGAGACACTTACAGAGACCACAGTGAAAACGGTGTTGACCACTCCAGCTCCGATGGTAGCATAGATTGGCTGAGTTACACCAGCAGTGGCAAATATGCCTGTGGAGTAGTAAAAGACCTGCGAAAGGAAGAAGAAAATTCGTTGGTTACTACTGGAGCATTTTCACTACTATTAACTGAATAAAACCAACAGGGTCTTAAAAGAACACGATTCTTCGCACTATGAGTAGGCATTGCATTCCAGCTTCAGAAATAATTTGGCACACACTGTATATTTTCAAGAGACATATGGGCTGTATCATGCACAAATCTTATGCTGGTGTTGTTCCACTAGCAAGCGATAGGGATGAAGAGTGTGAATGTGTCTGTCAGAGTTCAATCGATGCTTCATTCCCAGCCTGTAGCCCCGGGCCACGCTAGATTTACACTGATTGCCAGACCAGACACAGCTTCCACTAACACGGTTAGTCAGTCTGGTGAAGTGACCTTATTAACACAATAGCCAGTAAATACCACTGTGGCTTATCTTGTTCTATTGACCTTAGTAGATTCAATTCATTCCAGTCAATCTAACATTTGTTTTTCAGGCTCTGAATAGCAAAGCACCACTAACTGGGCTCTAACACTACCCTTACAGCATCTTCTGTCATACGCCTGTGAGAAAAAGGTAACCTATATTTAATTTCTGTGTCTCTTGTGAATATTCCACCTGGGATTATATTTGAGGTCAGTTTGAAATTGTCCTCTCATGGGATATGATGTCTACTCACGGCGTTGATGCCAGACAGCTGCTGGGAGAGCTGAAGGACGATGGCGATGATGATAGGCTGACGGTACGCTGGGTAGCGGAAGAGTTCAGGGATGGTCACTTTCTTTTCCATGGCCATCCTCATCCCTTCCTCCTTCATCTCTTGGATGTCATCGCTCACATCTTCACAGCCACGCAGACGCACCAGAGCTAGAGGGAAAAGGAGAGACACGAAGTGAATATCTTCCGTTGCACTGTTAATGTAAATTTGAAGAACTGGAAGGGGCTTGAAACATCAGGTTACATGGTAAAATATCAATAAATTACAATCAAACCTCATCTACAGTACATGCTTTAATCTAGAGATCATTAAGTATGCATCACTCATGCAACATTAAAACCCGATGTTGCCATCTGGCAGCAGCACAGCGAGTAGACAGAGGTCGGACCTTTTTGCGCCTCTTCCTCCTGATTGAGGACGATGAGGAGGTAACGAGGGCTCTCAGGACAGAAGGGCAGCATGATGCTCTGCGCTATGGCAGGGAAGGCAGTCAAAGCCAGCAGCAGAGGCCACAAGGTATCTGAGCCCAGAAGAAACTCGAGACCAAAGATCTAAAACATGCAGACAGCAAGGAATAAGTGATCAGCAATAGACTTAGATGTGCACAAACTTCTGGCCGAATAAACAAATTTATTTCTGTTGTTTTTGAGCAAAGGCCCAATGTTGTTGAGAATACTGTTAATATAAGCAGTACTAAATTTAATCGGATGTTTTGAATCAAGCAAAAAAGACCATCATGACTTTGTCAAATCCAATATACCTGTGCCACCAGGATGCCAATAACGACGCCCAGCTGGTGCAGGGTGCCAAAGGCGCCTCGGAGAGCAGTGGGAGAGATCTCTCCTACGTACATGGGTGTCAGACCCGTGCACAGACCACAGAAACAGCCGATAACAAACCGGCCAATGATGACCATCTCAAAAGAACGACTCACGGTGGACAGTCCCATCAGAGCAGCACCCAGCAGGGCCAGGACATTAGACAACAGCATGGACTTACGTCTGGTGAGACACACAGAGACAAGGAGGAAGGGGAGAAATGGGTAAATGGAGAAGGAGTGCCAAAAAAAGAAGTTAGTCAGGTTTAATAAAAGCAAAAAACAATGAAGCTGTCAGCTTTTGTCAGCTTTCTTCCATTATCATAATTTACTACAGCACATTATGTTCTTCGAATGGGCTCACCTGCCAAATTTGTTTACCAAGGCTCCCACAGAGAAGGATCCTATCATGCCTCCCACACTGAAGATGGCCACAGCCACGCTCCACACCATGGTGTTGGTTCCTTTGCTGAAAGGCTCTCCATACCGGCTCAAAGACACATTGTGGAAGAACATACGCAGTTTCTGTGACCCACAGAGGAAGAGATGGGATTAGTAGTGGTGCCTTTTAAGGAGGCATTTGTCTTATGTGGTTTCACACCAAAATTATTCAGAAAAACAGATGTGACATAGGGTGCATGATTGTATTTGAGTTTTTGACACATCCACATGGGGGCAGCAGAGTTTGTTGTATTGCCTAAATGTCATCATGTGCCCACAATGAGAGACACATTACGAGGTAACGTTCGGTTAGCTCCACTAACCTAGATCAAAAATACAGACAGACATGCAACACCACAGCTACGCTCACTACATATCAGCACCCCAAAAGTACCAATTGTACTACAAAAGAGAATCAGTTCTGACTTTTATTAACATAACATCAGAAAATAAGGGATGATGTGGTATTGTTTCCATTAGTAATGATTGTATTCTGTCTCTGCTGTCATTAAACATGGACCACCAATCATTCATTACATATATTCATTTAACTGAGTGGCTGGCGCTTTGCAAACATGGCAAAACTATAGTTTGTATGACCCATTCGTGTGTAATGATCAGTGTGGTATTGATCATAACTGTTTTCGAGCTTGTTTCATGTAATAGTGCCAGACGTCCACACACACACACACACACACACACACACACACACACACATTAAAAGAAGCACACCAACCTCCTCGGGTGCATTGATGACCCCGGTGTTGTAGCCAAACTGAAGTGAACCAATGACGGCTGTTGAAACACAGAAGAGGAGGTAACAGGTTATCCTCTTCTTTGGCTGTTGGGAGAGAGAGAGAGAGAGAGACAGAGAGGGGGATGCAGGTTAAAAAGGGAAAACAAAAAACAAACAACAACTCATATAGCAGTGGCTCACAATCCTTTTGGCTCGTGACACCTTAAAACAAGCCAGTGCCTGCCCGTGACCCCCTGTCACAGGCTGCGCATGCAGAGCGGGGAACAGTCCACACGAAGGACGACCACCTGCTCAGGCTGTTCTGTTTGCCGAGTTGTCAGAGCAGGCCTTGCATTTTAAAACTACTCAGTATTTCACAAGAAAACAGAAAAACAAATTGTGTTAATTTTGTGTATTACAAATGTTTTTTTTCTTTCCCCTAAGTCTTAATCATTTGCAACCTCCCCCTCCAAATTATCTTGTGACCCCCTGAGGGGGCCCCGAGCCCCTGATTGAGACCCGCTGTCATATACAATCACTTCCTCAGTCTGAACAGTCGACATGGCCTGTTCCTGAGTCTACAAAGATCTTGTTGTTTATAGTGACATTGTTAATTACACACAATAAGCCTTTCTACATCTGCTCTCCCTCCCTTTTGTCAGCTTACTGTGTTAGCAATGCAGGCTCACTGCACTGCCGCCACAGCAAAGTGTTACGACACTGCAAAGGCACAATGTTTTGCAATTCTGAGTTTTCTCAGCAAAGTAGCTAAGTAGACAGACTGTGAGAATCAGGACTATATCCTATTATAATGTTTTCTTCTAGCAGGTTTTGGAATTATAGAAGACTTAGCTCCTAATAACTAGCTAATACACCTAACATTAATTCCTTGCACTGCAGGAATTTGTGGGGAGAGACATTTACGATAAAATGTATCCAACCAAGCAGGACTAAAGAGAGTAACTGGTTTAAATTGAACAAGGCTTTATTGGTGGCACGGGGACAAAAATGGAAAACCCCTGCAAAAGTTTCACTTTGACTTAAGAACCACATGTGTTTTGCACACTTCTGCATCACCTTCCCAGAAGGTTTTAACAAAGCATCTAGAGTCTGATAATCAAGTTGTAATACCCTAATAGACTTATGACAGGAAATCTGTGTTAACTACTCATTTAAGTCAATCTTCCCATCACCAATTACACATTTACAATGAACACATTGTATAGCACAACTAGTAAATGAGGGGAAGTCAAAAACAAAACATTTCTAGTAACAAACACTTGCAGATGTGAGCTCTAAGATCTTGTTCCAGCTGTATCGTCACCATGTAATACACTCTGCCTAAATCATCAGTCGTATCACTATCTCCGTAGATAACAGAACAAATTTTCCAAGCATCATGAACATCGTCATTCATAAAACTTATACAGACTGTGCTAAGATCAGCATGTTAAGAGACAAATATCCTCTGTGTATGAACACTAGTTTCTGAATCCGTGTCTCCCTGTCCTGAGCTGAACTCTGTTCGTTCCCATATGCTCTGCCAAATCAGACTTGTTTCAGTGTACAGTACACAAGGTACTGGAGTGGTAACAAAAAACACAAAAATGTGCAATTAAAATTGAATATTTGGAGCTGCCCGTATCAGGTGCAGACCTCATTGCCTTGAACCATCTTGGTCCTGAGAGAAAGACCAGGCACATCTGTCAGAGTCAGTCCACGTTATGGTAATACCTTGTTTAACTGAACCACACATGAGAAAGCACTGAAATGGGGTAAGTAATGATGATGCACTGATAACAGATAACAGTCGATAACAGTGCTTGTAATCAAACACACAGTATGCTACTCAGAAGGACACCATGGCCTTGCAACACAGTAAGGACTAAAACAAGATGAGTGTATTGGTGTTACAATCATGAAAACTAAGAATGAGAGCATTTTGGTCTGTTCTGGGAAATGCTGCATGTATGATAAAGTCAAAGACAACTGGAAATACAACAGGCTAGTAATACCACAGAAATGGTTGCTAGTTTTTATTATCACCATTAGGTAAAACAGAAACAAATTTTGTTCTTCTTAGGGATTGGCCTTGCTAACCACACTTGACTTCTGCCAGGCCATCACCTGAGAAAACAACAGGACACAGAGGATCACAGGTTCCTCTGAGGTATAGCATCATTCAACAAGTCCTGACAGCTGTTAAAGGGGACTGAACGACAGAAACTGTATTTGTGTGTGTGGTTGTGTAATTGTGTCTGTGCACATACGTGCATGTATGAGCATGCATGAGAGAGAGAGAGAGAGAGAGAGAGAGAGAGCACTTAATGCAAAGGGAACAACTAGATCTGCAGAGACATGTTCACACTGAGCAAGATTAAGAGCAGATTTATAGAAC
>OMLB01019721.1:0-10420 GCA_900302555.1 Myripristis jacobus
CATTACCTTGGATGCACTTCCAGCCCTACCTTTGCACCACAGCCGTGCCAGAGGTCAAGCATAGTAACGTCTGCTGCTTTGCCCACAGGAAACACATGAAAATCAATTTTTTTGTGCAGCCACTAGGTTGTGCAGTGACGTACAGTGAGCTCCAAATGTGCAATATCTGAGCAAAAAGAGTCCATCTGATATTCTGTGGCTTGGTTCCTATTACTGGCAGGATGACTGTGACTGTGGTCACAGAGTAGATTGCCTCGCTTTAATTTGGATGTATTTTAAAGCATTCTGGATGGCAGCTCCTTTTATGTGCAGATTAAAGAGAAAGTGCAGCAAAATGTACTTTTAGATTGCTCCTCTGCAAAAAATAGTCATTTTTCTGAGAGTCCTCTGTGTCAACATCTATCATCATCCTCTCAGTCATCTATCATCAGTCGTGTGGATGAAAGCATATAGATCTGGGGAAAATTAAGAAACCACTGCACAGTTTTTTAAAATAAATGTATGTTTTCTGTGGAAGTGGCTCCCAGACTTCTCTTTGAGGAACCGCAACCGTTCCATGGTTGCGTTCGTGTGCCAGCAGCGATCAGAAAGTCAGCCAGACAGACTGTTAGGACCGCGGGACGGACAGCATGCCAAGACGCATCAAAGCTGTGATAGAGAGTCGGGGTTACTCCACCAAATATTGACTGTTGAACCCTTTCTACATGAGGATGTTGTTATTTGTATGATTTATGCGTACTTATACATGTTTAGTTTGTATACGTCAATACGTAATGAAGTATACATCATTACTTTTGTTATCTCGACCTGTTGGTGTTTTTTGCAAGGAAATGTTATGAATTAGAATAGTTTAAACTGAAAATGTTCATATAATTAGATTTTTTTTTCTTCATTGCAGAAAATACACATAACTCTGGATAGATAAATAGAATTCTCTAACACAACATAAACACCAAAGTCATGCAATAGTCCCCAGATGACAATAATTATCAGCCCAAGTGCACCAGCAGTGCTGGATAAAGTGTAAGCATGGACCATCAATCATTCAAAATAATGTAGCGTTACTGTGATTGTCACGTCTGTTCTCATCACTTAAATGCTTGTGAACGCACAAGAATGAGTCAGCATCACCGATCTGATGTTTAAATGTGTCATTAAATAATTACATAGTTTTCTTGTAATATTCAAATATAGTTTTTGCTCATTTTCATGTAGTTTTTTCCTTCTAATTCTCTTGCATTTTTTTTTTTTTTGCTTTTTTTCCCCTAAAGTTTCAGTGATTTGTTTTTGCTAACTTACTAAGCAGCCTTTTCCCATGTTTTTGAAAAAAAAAAACAATTATTTGCCCAGGTCTCATAGGGTTAGCTGAAGTAAGCTGACCAATGGGCAGGTCCCTCTCTAAGCTGATGTGTTCCAGTGGCGTTTCCAGACTGATCTGACCGGGGTGGTCCAGACAGGGTGGCACCAAGCAAACCCTCGCTGGAATTAGATCTTGTATTATGTGTCAAGTCACACACAGGCACACAAGAGGCTAAGTAGGCTCGTAACTGTGACACGTTCATGCAAATCCGTACTGAAGTCCAGATGTGTTTTATACTGTTTATTGATGAAAAACAAAAACGACTGACAAACAATTGTACTTGATTAACTTAACAACTTGTAACTGATGTGATGTGAGAATATCAGAGTCCTACTCACCCTCTTTATCTCAAGCCCACCAAACAAGTGAATGAACAGGTAAATAAGGAGAAACCACACCCCTGTACCAATTACCGGAAGTGATAGTAACCAAAAAGAACATGTGTACAGTCTAAACAAATAAAAAAACACAGGTTACATGCAGATTTGGCTCCTACATAAATGAAGTAGCATTGTTTTTTTTTTTTCCACTGAGGAATTATTCCAGATGGTTAATTAAAAAAAAAAATCCTTTGGGGTGGCCAATCAAATTCCAGGGGTGGCCACCCCATGATCACGCCACTGATGTAATTTTCCCATTACTGAGCCACTACAGTACCGTGCTGCACGATGAGCGATACTGTGACAGACACACGGGGTCGTCACTCCCACTTCAACAGACCCTAACCCTAACCCTAGCCCTAACCCTAACCCTAACCCTAACCCTAACAGCCACTAAAACAAACCATTTGTGAATTGTGCGTCACCACAGGACAATATTAATCTTGCCATGCTGTGAAGCCGAGCTGCACCCAGGCTATGTGGCACATCGGACCAAGTCATATTTGTTATTCCAAGCACACTGAACAGCTGTCAGTAGGTAACTAGCACAGTATAGTTTAAATATGACTTTTTTATTCTTGTAGTTTCTCTCGACCTGTTTGTTTCACTTTTATTTTACAAGAGAGAAACTATTTGAGAGAGACGAGGCAGCCCTGGTTCAGCGGTGTAAAAAACACAAAGACCATCACTCTTTGTGCATCTCCGTCAAAAGTTTTATTAAAAAACAACAGTACTGAGTTACTGTACAAATATACATGTTTCACTCGAGAGGTGAATTATATACATGGCCTTTTTGGTTAAACCCGAATCTAAACAAAAGCATGACACTGATATCATGAGCACAAAAGAAAAAAACAAAAGAAAAAAACAAAACAAAACAGGAGATTCGTCCCTTTTGGCACTGTGTTGTTTCCGTACTGTACAGTGAGCTAGGACTTTTACACAAGCACACATGGAAGTTTCAAAGAGAGTACATAGTACTTTGTATCAACGGCATTACAGCAAACAAAAAAATAAAAGAAAGAAAATGATAGAAAACCTTTATGAATTTACAGTTTGAATCGTATAATCATTACATTTTATCTATAGGAGTATCATTTCTATATTATATAAGCATTGAGGCAAAAAATAATATTTTTTCCTATAATTTAGTATCTGTGACATGCATATAACCATCATTCCTCAGCTTTTATGGAGGGGATTTTTCCCCCTTTAGGTTTCTCTTTAACTTTACATTGTATCTAGGGTACAAACTCAGAAGTCCCCATACAAAGATAATGGTGCTGGTCTCCAAGTGGAATGAAGATGGAAGCCTTCCTGTGTCCACTGGTGTTGCCGTAGTTTGACAAACAAGGACAATCCCTCACTGACAATTGTCTTTGCTCTGGTGTTTGATGGCAAAAAGGCTCCAGTAGAAAGCGACGTTTCTGATTCTGATCATAAACTAATCTGGTATGGATGAGCAACTTGAGTGGGAGGGAAGGGGCTGGCTCACTTTGGACTCTAACTGAGGATTTATAAAAAAAAAAAAAAAATCAATCATGCCCTGTATCCCTACCACGTCAAATGGCTGTAGGAGCTGCATTCAATCATCCACCTGGCCTCGCTCTGTTGGCTTTTAGGGGCATTATGGGAAATTCAGAGGTTGTTTGGGTGATCAGGGGCTCTCCCTCAGGTGCTGTCACCTTATCTCTCAGCTCCTCTGTCTCCAAGCCTAAGCAGAGCAGTTAAGACCAGTCGTACGTAAGCTACAAACACCCAGGAGATCCGCAGACACAAATTGGCCGCTGTCTCTGGATGGTCTGGTAATGGCCCATGACTCGAACGATAATTGTGGCATTTCACTTGATGCAGTCCGAAAATCTGCTGTGTAAACCCATTTCCGAGCAAGTTTTTGGACGAGAGAGAGTTGGGTTTTGTCTGGTTACAATGACACCTCTAATCCTTTGTGCTTTCAGTTTGATCCAATTTGGAGTTACCGGCTTATCTTTCCACCAAAATGTGCGCTGGAAAAAAAATTGAGGAAAATATTCCCATTTCTAGTATCTCATAAGGTCTGTTGAAAATTGAGTCTAAGCTTATTATCACAATTAATTTGATTACTATGGAAAAAAATCATAAGGAGACCATCGACACAAATATCATCCACGTGCCCCTGGTAGATCATTGGCTTCACTGGTCCATGCTATCACATCAGCCTACACCGAGCGTGTCGAGGATGTTGAACTTCAGAAAATAAGGGCCTGTTGCAGCAGTAAAATTACATAGTAAATGACAGTGCTAATCATACGCAGCTCTCTGGCAGTTTTGTGTATATCAGGTAAAAATTTAAAGGATATTTGATATAAAACTAACACTGTTTTGAGCATGGTTACCAAGGACTATGTTTCTCATTTCCATAGGAAGTAAAAGTGGGTGGTGGCGGGAGACTGCACAGCTAAAAATCACTGGGCAGTGAATAAATACGTGGTTGGTCCCTTGAAGTCGTTCAAAAATAAGCCTGGCTACATCAGCTGAACAGAGTTACTCATGTTTTCTTGTTTAAAATGAATCAATTTACAGGCCATACATTAAACTCTGCCATCCATTAAACTTCCCAAACTTAACTACTGTTTTCCTTCATTTTGTAGTAACAACAACATTTTGTATTAACTTGCCCCATTTTGTAATAATTACCTGGATTGCAAAACAAGATTTGGAGTCACTTTGCCCTAACCTTACCCTCTCTTCAGGGCTTGTAAGGATCTCTTTTGGAGTCTGCAAGTTGCAGTCAGATACTCTTAGCAAGATTAAGAATCAGTCTCAATGGGGCGTGCAATTTCCTGCACTCGAGTGCAATTTAATTTATGCAAATAATAAAGTGTGGCACTTGATGTAAATTAAGACAGCAACTGTGGCATGTTATTACGAATTATTATTTACCCCACAAAATGTAAAAATGCACAATTCCCGCTCTGGTCTATGTAATAACAGATTTAATAAGTTATTACAAACTGTGAGACAATTTATAATATTTAGCATTCAAGGTTTTTACTACAAACTGCTGAAAAAATTATTACAAAATCCAGCGTTATTACAATGTGTTGTACACAACTAACTAAAAGTTCTGTCTTCTTACTTTGGATAATAGCAGCATCCTGTTACCATGAGCATCACATATGCATAGAGAATTAGAGCCACTGATCTACCAGGGACAAATGGATGATTTTGGCATTGCTGCTCAACATGTTAAGACAAACAATGGACAATCTCTCGAAAACTTGGTGCATTCCTTTGCAGACGCATTATGCAAAATTTAGTGTTGATTGAAGTAAGGACCATTTCGACTCAGCTGACAAAAAACATAGAACAAGCACGTAATCAGGCCATCAAATTTTGTGCTTACGTGAGTCTAAAAGGTCCTCAAGTGTAATTTTACATAATGCACCTTTAAGTGCCAGCTCATGTGTAATAAAGTCAGTCGTCCAAATTCTGTTGGAAATATTTTGCTGCCCTCGGTGATCGAGCCACATCCCTCATTCTAGGATGATTCAGCTCAGTCAAGGTTCAAGGTACAAAATCACAGAAGTGTCTTATTTTCCAATGAAAAGAACACATTTTCTGGTTAAAATGATGTTGTTTTTTTAAGCCTGCCGAATCAGTTTCCCCATGAGAGTTGGTTAAGTGTCCCAACATCGATTGCACTGTCCTGTCCTGGAGCACAGTAAAAAAAAGAAAAAAAAAGTATAAATTGTTAAATTCTTCGATGAAAGTGTATAGCAGCAGTGGTGACCACTTTTATCACATCTATCACATGCACTGTGTTGTCGCTAAAAGGACCGTTGTATTGCTTGTGTTCAGGAAACACTACAGCTAGACAAAAAAGGAAGCGGCGATCAGATTTCAGCTGTAAAACAGAGAGGGGATCTCACAGTAGCTTTCAGCCACGCCGTCATTACCGAATACTAGGGCCATGTGAAAAGTTAGCATCTCTAAGTCGTCGTACAGTAACTTTGGCTTGATTGTAACAACAAGAGATCCGTGTCCTTGGATCAAGGTTGTGCATAACTCCCCAACCCCACCCCACACTCATGCAAAGAAGCGGATAAAGCATGGTGCCATGGGAGGAGAGCAAGGTGGTGGTGAGATTCAAGAGACAAGTTGAAAGAGGAAGAGGGATAAGAGGCAGATTATGTTTTGAAGGGAAGGAATGTGTTTGAAGAATGAGGAATGGAGAAGGATCAGGTTTGTCCTCCACGCTGAACAGGAGGTGACGCACACGGGCGGGATTTCCTGCTGTCCTGCAACATCTTTTGGCTATGTCTGGTATTTGTAGGTCGGCTATAAATGGAGCTCTCCTCCCAAACCTACATTAAGTCTGATTAGTATCATGTTTCTCGTGAAAGCCCGCTAATTTGCCATGCAATGTGCTGCAAAGACGATTGCACTGAATGTTTGGTCAGTCCTATATCTTCGATGGAAACAATGGACATGTAAATCACCCAAGGCACTCTTTAGGGATCATTATTTAAGCTCTGTTGTGTTAAGAGTGCAGAGTATGATGGGCTTTTCTGTTTCTATAAATTATTCTGTGAGCCTCAGAAAACTCATTTAGACTCAAAAAAAGAAAAAAAAGAAAAGAAATGCGGAGAGTTCAACTTATTGCTGCAAATCTATGAAAAAATACATAACACATCTCATTTAGCATCACATTCTTACAGTTTTTCATTCTCTGATTAAAAAGCAAAGTTTATGCTTCGCACCAAACAGGATAAACAAAATAGAAATTGTAAACCATTAAAATGTGGCACTTTCTCGTTAGGGCTTCTGCTCGACCCTGTAACAATCTTCAAAAATCTCGGTACGCCATGATAATGTACATTATACGTCACAAAAATAATACGCACTATATTCTAGCCTTTCCTCTGTCCTTGGAATTGTGTGTCCACAATGAACCCAACCCAAGTCCACTGAAATGTTCCCTTCTGACGGCTAAAAATACTGAAAGTGGGGGGTGTGCACAGCTAGACATGAGCACGTACTCTACTGTAATCAGCACATAGGAAGCAGTGACAAAGAAATTCAATACCATATATGTCCATGTGGCAAGGTGTGTGACAGGTAGAGATGGCTAATATGAAGTGTCCAGATGATGTCTGTAAAACTAACATGTTTGTACAATCAGAGCCACACATCCGCCTTATAGAACAACCTAAGATGAACCCTCTTCAGTTTGGTCATGGGCGTGGAGTATTTCAATCGATGAAGGCGTCCAACATTGTTTGATTAGTTAAAAATACACTGCAGTGGATGTGAGGGTGGCGTTTCCTGTGTTCCTCTTCTCCCGTGACCTGTTTTGACCTCTTCAGTTGTAGCTAGTGTGAGCAGTCTGTCATCTCCTCGAAAGAGAAGGATTTTAACCATGCAACATCTTCTGATAAGTCTTCATTTTATCCTCTCCTCAGTCTGGCTCCGGCTTTTTTCCTGCACTCCTGCGTTCGCTCGCTGGTTCGACCGACTGCTTCTTCATTTTAAAAACGCCGCCGCTTCCTTGTCATTCGAAATCAAAAACACATAAAACACAGATGCTGTCATCACAGCCGTTGCTCGGATGTGGGTGTGTCAAAGAGCGGCACCAGGAGAGGCTTGTGTCCTTGTTGTTTGTGTAAAGCAAAGATTCTCCGAGAGTTAAATCACTGACAGCGTCGATCCGATCGTGATTGGTGGGAATAGAGCTGGATTGTACGACCGGATCGGCGTCAGTGTCTAACCCTCGGGTTCAGCCGGTTGTCCTGAGGCTGCCTGAAGTTTCCTACACAGTCTGGAAGGCCTTGGTTTGGGCAGGGATCATGACAGGGGTGGCCCCCATGCGGGCCAGGTTCCCGGGGCTCAGTTTGGGGGGAGGGCTGGGCTTAGAGTTGGAGGTAGACGTGGAGGTGGGGGTTGTACGTGGTTCAGGGGTCTTGGGGACGCTCTGGGTGTAGGCAGGGGGGGATTGAGAAAAAGCAGGGGCTTGGCAGTTCTCCTTGAGGGCCGCCACAGCAGGAACACATGCTCGCTGGCCCCGGGGTGCCATGTTGTGCACCATGGACTGGGTGGAGGACGTGCCCGAGCGAGAGCTGCCAGAGCGGGACGAGGACAGGGAGTTGGGCTTCACCAGCTTGGCCTTCGGGGCCTCTGCATCCTCTCTGAAATGAGCGCAAAAAAACATTTATCACCCCAATGAAAAGAAAACCTTCAGTGTACCAACACAACATTCACAAAAGTAGCAGCAATGGATACTGCTGCTACTTTTGCTGCTACTACTATTAATAAATCCTATTAACACTACTACTACTTCTACTACCTCTACCTCTATTACTACGACTACTGCTACTGCTACTACCAATATTACTAATAAAAATATTAAAGGTTATAAGGCACTTATCTTTTCAAAGTACACTATGGGAAGGCATAGAAACAAGACAATAAAACATGAGTAAATAATGAATATGAAAAACACACAAATCAAAACTGGCCATATAAAAATAACAAAAGTACAACAGCAAAAACACCAGAAGTAGCATAATAATACTAATACGGCAAAAAAAGGCAAAATGAGAAAAAAGATGGAAACTAAGTAGCAGCCCCAATTCCTCTGAAGGCCCTGTTGGTAAATTCACCTGTGCTCGTCATCCCATGACGCCCTCCCCTGTTGTTCTGAGTGACAGTCGGAGGTGTTAGTGATGCATAAGCAGGGCCGCTCACAAATGAGGAGTGTGAGATGAGAGGAGTTACGAACTGCAGCAGCAGCAGCTCTGGGATGCACTTCCCTCTGTCATCACTTTATGTTGATACGAACCTTCACCGGCCACAGATGCAGTATATGTTTTCAGTTTTATTGGGAATACGCTGCCCGTAAACCTCAAGAAACATACGTCTGTATTGCATCACTGGCACATGACACAGATTCAGGAACACATGTTTATTACTAGTAGCAGTGGTTGTAGTCGTGTGTACCTGATTTCATTTTCTTAATATTTTATACATAAAATCCATCCAGCACATCTTAAATGAGTGGCAAAATGATAAAAATGTGTGTTCTTTGCTTGAGTTTTTATGCCAACTTTGTACCAGCTGTGCAATGTGAAAAGCATTAAAAAGCTTCGCCCTTCCTTTTGAGCGAGCTCTTGGTAACGGGACACCCTCAAACATAGTTTCTGTGACAAATCTGAGTGATAGCGTCTAGGCCGAGCGTTTTCGGGGGCCAAACTGGGACAAGGGCTTCGACTTCAGTCTAAATTGAAGGAAAGTCAGAAGGACACTCAGCCGTCTTTAGTCTTTAGTCGACCCTGAAGGAAAGTCGGCGTTTGTTCGCTGCTGACTTAACCCTCCATATGGAAACAGTAGAGGAGCGCCTGTCTGGATTCCACGCCTCACCCTTGCTCTGTCGCTGGTTACATTATTGATAGCCAGCCGTCCCCTGGAGCCTACATAATTCATTCTGACGCCTCCAAATCGGCAACAGTATGAATGCTGGAGTGTTGTGCAAAAAAAAAAAAAAAAAAAATGCTGTTGTAACAAATAGTGGCAGCATTTCAGGCCATAATTTAAGGATTGTAGCTGGGAACCCTATCTGAGAAGGAGAAGTGCTGCTGGATTTCTTACTGCTGTTGAGCATTGTTGGGGGCAGAGAATGGAGCCCTATAGTTATGCTTTGCTTGGAGTGTGCTTTGATGACGTTAGTGCTAATTGACTTGGCAGCGTGTCTCAAGGAAGCAAGGATTAATGGTTTGAGCCGGTATACAGGAGGAAACATTGCCAGTACCCCTTTTATCACGTTGTTTCTGTACATCATGGGACCGTCTGCATTGTTGCTGTGCAAATACTGTGCGGCGATGATCGATCGGGGGAGCGTCTCTGCTCCGTTCTGTACCTGATTTCATTTGGAACCTCCTCCTCTTCGTATTTTTTCATCTCCTTTTTGCGGAACACCAACCAGAGGATGAGGATGATGAGCAGGACACCGAAGGACACACCGACCACTGCCCCTGCTACCACACCCATTCCCCTTACATCTACACACACAAAGACACACAAAAAATCCCAACACACACATGCAAAAAGAGTTAACATTCCAATATTAAAAAAAACAGCAAGAAAGAGTATAAATTAAGTGCATTGTGCTTCAACTACAGCTAAGACTCGATTAGTACTGTCCAAGCTGATACTGTTCTCCTGTGTCAACTAACATTGGCCATACTTCATATTATAATCCAGCGATGAATACAAAAAATACATAGGGTGGCCAAACTTATTATCAGCTAATGATGGGCAAGCATGATGGGAAACTTTTACATGGGAGCAACAGCAGGTGTGACTTTTCCTTTGAGGTGGACGTGGGCATTTTGCAGACCTTCTCCACAAATCCAAAGCCACTTTTGGAATGTTTTGCAATTCAACGAAACCAAGCCTATGCCATTTATTGTTCCAAAAATATTTTTCAGTCTTTATTTATTCCACATTTTAGTCATCAGCAAGAACAATTTCTGCTTGCAACAAACAGAAAAGGCTACAAATACTGGGGAATCTTTACTGAACTACAATAAAGATATGTACAACTTCAACAATTTCATCTGTGTAACTTTGACAGTATTCTTGTCAGATTACTGCAGGATTATGCATACATGTCTACACCCTAATTCAAACAATGGCTGATTTG
>OMLB01019725.1:4388-23115 GCA_900302555.1 Myripristis jacobus
GCATACGAGATCGTGATGTGACTGGAGTTCAGACGTGTGCTCTTCCGATCTCACACACACACACACACACACACACACACACACACACTTGTGTCAACAATGAATCATCAAACAGTAGAAATAACATTCAAATTATTATGATGTCATTAACCTCACAGTTGCTCCATAAAGTTCAAATTCAACACTTTTCCCCACATTGTGATTATTATCTCATGCTCTTATTGTAATATTATCAAGCATTCAAAATGTGCTTGTAATGTGATTATGATGCTTTCTAATGCCGTATGAGGAATAGGTACTCAGGACTAGGAATTACGTTTAGTGTTTAGATTCATACTAAGATTTATATTTAACCCTTTCACGCATAGCAGTCACTGCAGTGGACAGATAAAAAGACAGTTTAAAAGTCATTTTCTCCTAAATGCAATGGTTTCTATGGCGGAATTGCATATCAGCTGTTAGAGTGCTCTCTGCTGCTCCCCTACATTGAGGTTTATGCAGAGACTGTCAGTTCTTGTTGCTGATAACATATTAATATTAGTAGAATGACATGGTAATACCAGTCCTGCATCCTGAAAGAAGTATGGAGACTCACAGAAATATTCATGCCCTAAGAAGCGTAAAACACATAAGAAAAAAATCTGGACTCAGGCTTTCATAGTTCATGCATGAAAGGGTTAAATTAGGGATGGGTGTTAAGGTTAATTCATTCTGCCTTTGAGGTGAGAATGAAAGGACATTTGCAGTACGGATGAACTTTATTTTGTGCATTCCCTTACTGTATGTTTTCCTGTGATTTCATCAGAGATATATGCTATATTTCATTTGTCTTAGTTGTTTTTCAAAGGATTGTTTAAACAAACTCTGTCCTAATAGTATGAGTTGCCCCCAGTAAAGAAGAGGGTAGCAATTTTTATGTGTAATTGTGTAGAATCAAGCTTTCAGTCATAATTGAGAGGAGACTGGTCCTCATGGACCCACAGGAAACAGTGGCTGCAGAGCTTTTAACAACAGGTAAACACAGATTACTGAAGGTTCTGATCCATTTAAGGGCAACAGAGCCCGGGTTTACTCTGCCGGAAAAGACTGTGCTACACCTTAATGAATGTCATTAGCACCACCGCTTTTACCTGCTATTTCATGTCAGGGTGGCTGCTGTGATAAATATCTATTGGAGAAACATGCAGAAGTCAGAGAAGCAGAAAGCTGCTGTTTAATCTCTGTTCTGTTCCTGAACAAGGCAGTTTAATATGAAACAGCTGACAGATTATTTTTCAAAATGTTAAAGTTAACCGCCTGATATTACTGTCCTGATAAAACTTTGTAGAATGTGACAGTTGATGTCTTACACACTGTTAGATACTTCTACTGACCAAATTAGACTCTCTGTTGTTTCATATGCTGTTTGGGTGAATAGGAGTGAATGGATGAACAATAACTGATTTCAGTATTTAATCATGCTACATGTATGTAAAAATTAGAATGAACTAAAATCACACTGGAATTGTCCTTCAAATTTCAGTTAAGGACACTAGACAACCCCACACTTTGGGGTTAGTCAACTGTCTTTCTGACCAAAACCACGCTGGTTCTTGAAGTTGTTGCGTTTGGAATTCTTGAAACTAGTGTCTGCACCAGTTTGGGGTGGAACCACTGCATTGTGGTTGCTGGCCACTGATTCCAGCATTGCTGTGACGTCATTCAGCCCCAGACTGTTGGTATGCTGGTCTATGATCCAGCACGCCATCCACGAGTTCATATACTCCCCCATATTACCCCGACCAGCACTATCTTTCACTTCTTGGAGTCTCTGTGGTCCTTCTGACAAATCCAGCCTTTCCCAACTCTTCAGCAATTTCAAGATAAAATTTAATTTTTCTAGAATTTCCATTTCCAATAATAATTGGAAATAATAATTCCAATAATACATGCCCACTCCTACTGCCGTCACAGTTTCCACTTCAGGTCTTAATATATTTTGGTTCCAGCTGGAAACCAACTTTTTGGGTTCCAAACCAATTTATTTTTGGTTGAAATGCTCACAAAAGTTCAAAATTAGGTTCATAACCATTTACCCAATATCCCCTCTGGGAACAATAAAGCATTTCTGATTCTAAGTCTGATTCTGATAAGCTGAACCATTTCGTTCAAAAGGCCAACAAAAGGCAGGAGAGATAACTGAATTTTTAAAGTTTGAAGGACTCCACAACCCCGAACTCTTGTAGTGTGACAGCAGGACACTGGACACCCTGAAATCTAATTTCCTCTAGGTGGGGTGCAGACCGGCAATGTCCATACCAACAGCAAAAATACATTTATGTAATAAGGTAGAATCTACTTTGACTCAGTTAGCAGGGATGGGACATTTTTCTGTAAAGTAGGCTGGATTTTTCAACCTTAAACCTACAAACCTTGTCTACTGCAGCTTTAGGACTAAGGTTAGTTTATGGATAAGGCTTTGGTTTAAGGTTAAATGCAAAATTATCTTTTGTTTAGGATGACAATTATGGTAAAACTTGAATCTAGGAATGCATAATGGCAATGGAAGTTCTCAACAAATACAGTAATGTGCATTGATGTAATCATATGAGTTTTCTTGTGTGGTGTGTATGATTTATTTACCTGTCTGCATGATCGGAGGAATCCACATCATAGTAGATGTCATTTCCTTGCGGTGGGTCAGGTGGCGGTGGAGGTAATGTGAATGTGTCTTGTGCTTGTCTTGAAGCACTTTTGGCCTGAAGCACTTTACGTTTCACCTCCTCGTAGTCAATGTCCACACACGTGTTGCTGATATAGCCGTCTGCAAGAAAACACAAGGACAAGGAGATCCCCTGGGTGCCTCAGTGTGAAAGTGCATTGATCAACAGAGATGATCCCATCTTGGGATCAGGTCAAAGTTGGCAGCTGGTAACTGTTGGAAAAGTTTGAACTTCAAAACCAAAAGCACAGTCCCAGCCAGCCTGTGATGCATGCTTTATACCTAAGGAAACCAAGGAAAACGTTCTTGTTTTATTCTCTGTGTCTCAGTTGATTTATTGTTCTCCTGAAAGTAGATTTTGAGATGAACCCCTTGGCTTAAAACACTCAAGAAACCAAACTGATTTTTTTTTTTGGTATGGACATTTTTTCGCCAAGACTTATCACTGTACCTCCTTGTGAGGTTCATCAAACATCCGAAGTGGTATGTTCCCAGTTTACCGCTGGCCTAAACCTTTCCCTGAACATGTGATTCTATAAATTCAAATGTGTTTTGGTGGCTCAAGTTGCCAAGACAAATTTCTTATTAAGAAGTGCTTTTGAAATGTTCTTTACATGTGCTTGATTACATGTGCTTGATTTATTGATTAAGTGAAACTCACAGTTGCCAGTCAGCGAGCGGGCCAACCATTTGCCCCCTGGGTTATCCTTCACCCGCAGGATCTCTACGCTTTCTCCTTGTCGCACACTGAGGTCCAGTTTTCCTCCATGCCAGTCATGTCGGACTCGAGCTGTATGAAGAACCTCCACTTCCCCCTGCAACTGGAGAAGGGCAGAGGGAAAGTTGTGCAAGCTGTGAGCCAACTGAATAATTTACAGTAATGACTGAGATGCTGATTGGAATTTCATATGTACAAACATTTCTCAGAGACAGCGTTGTGCTTGAGGCAGAAATCCTAACTTGCAAACTTGAATAGCAATAATAATAACCACTAATAACCAATCAGATGACTTCTTCCTCGAGAGAAACGTTGCCCCTGTGGCATGTTGAGTGAACAAAACTCCAGTCCTCACAATGAGATTCCTGTTCTTTGAGCTGGTATACCTCTCTAAGCTGCCACACATTGTATGCCTGCTTTGACAGGTCTGTTCCCACTGCAACGGCTCCACCTCAGGGGATTTTGGGATGGGTAGATACAGAGTTTTGTTATCTACCTGAAAGGTTTTCCTCAACTCATTCTCTCTCTTCTGGCGCTCCTTCTGATCTTTCTTCTCCTGCTCCTGTTGCTTCTTCATTTCTCTCGGGGTTTTCTTCTCAGAGGGACCCCGGCCTACCTCCAGTTGATCCCTATTGAATCACAATGAAATAAAAAAAGTTGTTTTCTTTCACCAAGACGGTCCATTTCATGATGTGCATGCATTAAATGATGGAATGATGAAAAGCCAAAAACTGAACCAAAGTTATTTGTATTTTCTTGAATTTTTACATGAGAATTTGCATGGCGCACCATTAGGCATCCTTAAATCTTAGCATCAAACCTTCCTTCATGTAACACCCACACCCTTACAACCTTCAAAGTGACACAAGTGGTGCAGTGATAAGATGGCGCTCAACTGTGAAAACCTTTTCCTGGATTCATGGTTGCAGTCCCACAGACAGAATGTATTTGTTTTGAAGAATCGTGTTAAAACTCAACATCCTCCATATAGCATGTCACACTGATTGCTTTATCAGTTATCCAGTGGGCTTCTTTTCACACTTTGCTCTGATCTGACATATGTCCCGTAATCTGCATTACAGAAACAAGACCTAAACCGCGAGATCAAAATGCAATTTCTATGTGACTTTAAAATGAAGGAAAGCAATATCATGGTCATTTGAAAATATTTTATTGAAAATAGTTACCTACCAGAGAACTTTTTCAGTTGTTAGTAGTAGTCATAGTAGTTGTGATAATAATAGCAGTGCCACTATTGCAGTGGGCTGTGTTCCGATAATGTGGCTCAAAATTAAAGGTGGAAATATTTACACTTACTCATCAATAAAGTCATACACTTGGCTGTCGTCACTCCCCTAGGAGAAAAGCCCACACAAAGGGTTATTTGGCACACTGCACAAAATGAAGACCATTAGTTTATTTTGGCAGTTTATTTTTATCAGTATTGTCTCCTCACCCCTTCAATACAGTGTGAACTGTTGTCACTCCAGGAGTCTGTGAATGAAAGAGAAAAGTCACATCACACAGGACTTTAGCAGGAAAGAGAGACATTTACTTCAATCTGAGATGTCCACCATTTAAAAAAGGGATACCTTCTTTTCTTTTTCAAACGTGCTTTTGTTAATGAGAAAGTTGGCATTTTTGAAGCTAACTCCTCATATAAGAAGGTCCCAAATGTCCAATGGAGAAGCAGCCAAAATATAAACTGATGAACATGTGTGGAAATGTGAAAATAATGGCAAAACAGAAATGTGGAATGCAATTGTTCTTACCGGGCTTCTCTAAGCTTCCAATGTCATCGTAGGTTTCTTGGTCATCCTCAGCAACCCTGCAGTCAAGGCAGAAAATCAAGAAAACCAAAGAAACCAAGAAAGTTTATTATTCAGTTTCCTTGTAAAAAGAAAGAATGCAAGACAGAAAGAAAGAAAGAAAGAAAGATAGAAAGAAAGAAAGAAAGAAAGAAAGAAAGAAAGAATTTCTGACCCTGAAATAGTAACATATTATACACTGACAAGTTATTCAACCTGAAACCCTTTGTCTTCTCACGCTATAAAATCACCACAACATGAAGTGTTTTGCTCCAAAATTAAACTTGCACAAGATACCTCCTTGCCACAACTTAAACATTTAAATCTATTATCACATATGATCTATTTTTTAAAGCCATAACATGACATTGGCTCTGCGAACTGTGACATTTTAGAGCATGCGTACGTATGTGTTTCTGTTTTTGAAATGAACATTAACACTCACACAGAGGCTGGCTGGTGCGGTAGGCTCGCAGGTTTGCTGGGACGTGGTGGGGGTCCCGGAGGTCTGACTAGTCCAGGTCCTGGAGGATTGAGTAATCCAGGTAAAGAGAGTCTACTACCTGCAGAGCCCGAGGAACCTGCAGAGAAAGAATTTTATTCCTTAATATGATAAGTAGCAACTGAAAACAATGACACCTACTCACACAAAAATTATTGTCATATATATTATATTTGTCTGTTAAAGTTAGGAGTCGTCTGCGCATAAAAGGCTTAAAAAGGCTTTTATAGCAGTTTGGAATGAGCCCCTTCTGTTGTTGTTCAATCCTTCTTTTGCATTTAGATGTTGACTCTTTTCATACAGAGCAACATAAGAATATGCAAAAGTGAGCATCCTCACTTGCGCTGAAGACATCATATGTTTCGGAAAATATTCATCTTGATAAAATGGATTGGAAGGTTAACTGGGAAGTTTTGTTATCATCCAATTAAGCAATAGAAAGAAAATGGTAACATATCACAGCTGATGGTAAGGAATCTCTGATTTAGGGCAGAAAGAAACATTTTCTTAGTCCTATTTTAGCAACGTCCTCCAAAACTCACCAGCCGTTTTTGCTATTTTACCAGCCCATCTGATTTTTATAAAAGACAAGAGGCCCCATTCGTCTGGTTTATACCGCAGACAGATTTACGGGCCATGAGATGAACACTTGTCTTTAGCTGTAATCTTACTTTAATCGTGCTGGTCGGCGGCAAAGTCAAGAAAAAGCGGCTCACCATCGTTCTTCCTCAGTTTAGGGAGAGGTGGTGCCCAGCTCCTCAGGTAGGGCTCCAGGTTGACTTTGGGAGGTCGTTTGGGTTTCATGGGCCTGGGTCCTTCCTGAGGCAGAGGCTTCCTCAGTGGGGTCACTTCCCCTACCATCCTCTGGATATGCAGCTGACGGGCCGGAGCCGGGGCCGGAGATGGGACTGGAGGCAGAGCCGGGGCCAGAGGCAGGGCCGGGGTCGGAGGCAGGGCCGGGGTCGGAGGCAGAGCCGGGGCCGGAGGCAGAGCCGGGGCCAGCGTGCTGGGGGTGCTCGGGACGCTGGGAATCGGCTTGGGGCCTTGTGGTTTCTGGTGCTTCAGCATCATGTTTTGCAGCATCTCTCCTGTCTGCTTGACCCGGTTTGAGTCTGGAGGCTGGGCAGCTGCTCCGACACTGGGAATGGGAGGCGCCCGAGGGAAGGCGCCCTGTGGCTGTGGTTTGGGAGTAGGGGGAGTCCTAACCTCTGGTCTTGGAGGTCCAGGGAACCTTGCTGGGCCTGGTCCAGAAAGCGGGGGAGGAAACGGTTGAGGCAGTTTGTGTCGCACCTGGCCGTTCTCTGTCCCAGGCAGGACTCCTTTCCCAAACACAGGCAGGGGAGATTTCGGGGAGCCGCTGTCCCGGCTGCTGGTTTCAGACGTGTTGGCCCTGCTGTGGAACTTGGCCCTCAGCGCCTTCACGTCAACACTCTCCTCCTGACAACACCACAGGAGGAGAAACTCAGCTGCTGCTGCTCTGCTGCTCGGGCAGGAAGTTAGCAACACAGCAGAGAGCAAGGCATCTACCCCACGCTCTCTCTCACGCACACAAACACACACACACACACACATATCCACAAATACACACTCCCCAGTCCTCTATACCAGACTCCTACAGTGCAGCTATCTTTGCAGAGATAACTGCAGTGTACCTGAACGTCGCTTCCTGGGTGCTTTGAACATTCCAGGAACTGGGTGGCAGTAAACCTCACAACATTCATCCAACAGTGTGCAACAAATTTCAGTCTTTGTGTACACTGAGGGTTAGATCCCTTCTTTCAATGGTGCCAAGATTACATAAAGGTAATATAAAGCCTAAAACACAAGACAACAGACTAGTTGAGAAGTCACTGAATAGGGAATAAATGAGATGGAACGCACTTATTGTTAAAAACGTCATCCTTCCAATTGAAGACAGAAAAATAAAGGGAAAAAATAAGAAAAAAAAATCCTCAGCAGATAAAAGCTTTCATGGCGCAGTCTGAATACTAAGTACCGCTTAAGACAAAAAGTTATTTCAAGTTGTTTAATGCAGAGTCAGTATATTTTCAGAAGGTTGTAATCTAACAATTATATCAGAGAAGTAAGTTTTATGAAGTAATTACACCTGCAGATTTTTTTCTCAAAAGGAAAGGTTTTTTTTTGTTGAGGAGGCCTACACCTGATCACTTGTTTCATTTTGTTTTGCTAGATTTCTTTTTCAGATATCAACACTCTCCTTCTACCAACAGTTCTTTGCGCTTAGGGGTCATTTCCTGCCTTCAGTTGGATTACATTTGCCATACAAACAAAGGGCACTGTAGTTCTCTTCTTACATGACTGACACACTTTCAGGTTATATGGTGCCACCAGAGCTCACAGAGTATTGCCTTCATTGGCACAAATAAACTGAGCAAACTGGACTAAGGGAGAAAATGTGCCGAGTGTGATGAATCTGCTTTCAATATGGGGCGCCCTGGTGGTCTACAGTGGGTTTTATATATGTAGGCGGGATGTCCCTCGTTTGAGCCTGGCCCGGGAACGTGTTGTTCCCCATCCTTCACTCCTGTCTCTACTTTTGTCTCTGTGCCAAAAACGCAATAAAAAAAAATCATCTTAAAAATTAAGAGAAAGCTTTAAATTTGCTTGGTGAGTTTAACAGTCATTTCTCAGAAGCAGAGCTGATTGGTTGAATTAAATGTCAAAGGTAGCTAAGAGGCAACTAACTAGCTTAATCACTGAAGAAGTAACTCTGGATCAAAATATGCAGATTCATATGGGGAAAGTGTGTTAGATCCACATATATCATACTTTGCTCTGTTATGTCGACAAAAACAAAAAGCCCTGATACTGACAGATACTATCTGAACACCTTAAGCTGTAACTTTTACAAAACCTGAGTGAGGCAGTGATGATGAACAGGAAGTGCAGTGCAACCGCACACCTCGGCACCTCAGCCAGCATCAGGCACCGGTTGCCATAGTAACGACCCTCACTCTCACCCCTGCACCAATAAGCTGCAAGCTCTGCTCGCAGTACAGTCTCTCTGCACCACAACACACACACACACACACACACACACACACACACACACACACACACACACACACACACACACACACACACTGCTTTGGCTCGGCAGTTGCTTGCTGACTATAAGTGGTAACGTTTGTGTGTGTGAGTGTGTGTGTGTGTGTGCGTGCTGCCTCCTTTGACTTGTGTCAAACTATCACCATGTTCAAAACGGTACCTTAGCTGCCTGTAGCTATGCAGGTGGGCTGCCGAGAAAATTTGGAAACCACAATTACTTTCATATTTTACAGCTGCCAAAAAAAAAAAAAAAGAAGATAAGCAAAACTTACTCTGGAATATCATTTAAATTCTCATCTCTTACCCAAAACACTGAGCTAATGTTGGTCTGTTCTAAAATATCAGATATCGGCCAGTCAGTGTCCAAAGGAAATCATTCAATCAGTCATTATTATTGTTATTGTTATTCTTCTTCTTATTTTAGTGTTTAATTTTTTTTTCTTTTTTGGGAAATTATTTCTTCATTTAAGGGCAGATGTGTGTCCCAGTGTATGCCTTAAAGAGCCACTAACACTAACACAGTTTTATCAGTCTGGGTCTAAATGCTAACTTAGAGGCTTTTCTATCCAGATTACAAGATTTTTTGTTTGTTTTTGGTTTGAAGAAAACACTGAACACTTGTCATTTTTTGACATGAAAATTGAAAATTACCAACTTTTAAGATATTGGAAAATGTAAAAAAACAACAACAAACAAACACACACACAAAAAAACCCCAAACCCAAACCAAAACCAAAAATGGCAATCACTGAACCTTTGTCTCTAAAATAAACATTTCAGACCAGATTTGCGCAATCAATATCAGACACCTCTTCTCTTCTCAGGTGAAACAGGAGGTGAGCGTCGACACCCTCTGTGTCAATGATTAACTGCTGATTCCAGTGTGATATAAAGCTTCCTTTCATCAGCAGCAGCACCACATAAACAATTAACAAAAGCCAAGTTCCCGTTTTACTTCCCGTCTTAGCACATCAACACATTGCCACATAAAGCAAAAGATCAGGATTTTGACATGCTTTTTAAACCCTAGTTGCACGACAAAAATCAAACAGTGCAGGCAGGTTTAGGTGAATTTTTGAAAGTCATTCAGTTAGTAATTTGACTCATGACAGGAGGACACTGAGCTATCACTGAGAGTGAGATATAGGCTAGTAAACACTGCAGATGACATTACGATAAGGTTTTTTATAGACACTAACCACCAGAAGCAAATAGTTATTATTACACAGGCAAGACAACACTAAAAAGAGAGTCAGAGAGAGAGAGTGAATGTGAGGAGAAGGTGAATACTCCACCAGCTGATTATACAGGGGAGGGGAAAGAGCTTAAATAGCAATTCATGTCAAATTTCTTACCATATTTAGCTTTGAGAGGGTAATTATTCCAGAGCTAGCTGCGAATAAAGCGCTCCATGTTCAGCAGGGGACTCAGTTTTCTACCAGGCCAGTGCTACAGTACATCACCTGTGTAAGTGCACTCACTGCAAATGAGGAAATGCTGTGCAGAGTCAGTGTGGGCCACAGAGGACACGGCAACGTCACAGTGTGGGAGATCAATTCAGTGTGCTGTCCTCGTTTGTCACCTCCATGTGTTTTTCTTCTAAGGTGAGAGCGTTTCATGAGGGGTTTTTTTTGTTGGTCTTCCCGGCAACCGTTTTCTTCATTGCCTCTGATCTTTCTGTGTTTTATCATTTATGTATGCAAGCAAAGCAAAGCACACACAAAAAAGAAAATGGCAAAAAAAGTGAAGAGAGGAAAGCAATGTGATATAGTCTTAAGATAATATAGGCTGGAAGGCAATATAAAGTAAAGCATTGTTTGTTTGTTTTTTTTTGTTTTACGTGAAATCACTTCACGTAAAGGATCAAACCTGAGAGAGTGTTGCGTTGTTATCATTTCTTAATATGAATTAATTCAGTTTCCCCTTTTTTTGTTGCCACATGCTGGGCTTGACACAGGCGATATTTCAGTGTAATCAGTGCACTACAAAACACTTGTGATGTGAAAATGTAATCATTGTAATTATCCCATGGGCTACCTCGAAATGTCATATATATGAATTGTTTTAGAGATATCTTCTCCGTCTTGCCCTGGTGAGGGAGTGAACCACAAACGTTGGGCACACTTTTGCAAATGGAAGAAAAACAAGAAAAAGTAAAAGACAAGTCTGTGTGCAGTTTTCTACTATATATTGTGAAGTATCAGGTGAAACTCAAGAAATTACGTATGCAGAAGGAATGAGGACAGGTATTGATAAAACACCAAGTCCTGACATCGGTGTTAAAATTGCTGCGCATTAATAACAACTATCCATTTCTGTCATGAGAAAAAAACAGCAGTACAATTTGTCCTTTTGGATCAGAATTATAGTCCTGTTTGTGATTTCATACTTAATGGAGGGAAATAGCTTCCATGAAAGTAGGTTGAACTGCTAATTACTCACCGACAGACTTGCTTCAGTGTTTGAACTTTGCAGTTTACTGGCACATAAATCAGACTTTGTACATTAAAGCTAGACTGCATAGGCCTATTTGAAATTGTAAACATGTTACACATTGATACCTCCTGCTCTAAAAAAGAAACATAAAAGCTGAATTGTATTTAGACTTCTGTCTTTACAGAACTGCTCTATGAATTACTGTAATTTAAGTGCCATTCAAGAGTAATTCAATTTTTAAGAGTGAGAAAATTCCCTCAAAAAAGAGGTGTACATGTGTTCAAAATCATATCCAACACCCAAACAGCACCACCCATTCAAACCAGTTCATCCAAGGGAGGGTCTAATGGCAGAGGTGGGGGAACTTGGCTGCAGTGGGCCTGGTCCTGCAGAGGGGGCGTACACGGTGTTTAAAGGGATGGGATGTGTGGCAGGGGGAAAGCCTGCTGCGCTCTGTCCCGGCACGAACCCTGGCACAAAGTTAGTGTTGTGAGGTGGGAACCAGCCGCCTGCTGGGGGCGCCGCACCACCCGCTGCTGGCCACGCTGCTGGCCACGCTGGCACCCCACCAGGCTGGCTGGGCCAGGGGGGCTGCTGGCCCCAAGGCATGATGGTAGGAGATGAGTAGGGAGGGGCCCCTGCTGGCTGCACAGGGTAGCTGCAGCGGAGCTGAGATGACTGAGATGTGGAGGTTTGCTGAGGAACACCTTTAGAGGAAATCAGAAGTGAAACAAAATGAGTCATAAACACTCACCTCAGTCCTGATTGTATACATACATAAATACATACATATATGTATCAATCGATAGATTGCAGTGTCCTGGGTTTGCTGCATGTCATCCCTCTCCCTTTCCTGTCTCTCTTTCCTGTGACTGTCAGATAAAAAATAATCTTAAAAAAAAAAAAAAAAAAATAGAAAGTGTGTAGAGAGTGCTTCATTTTTTGTTTTATTTTTGGAAAAATAAAACATATGTGTAGCCTAAAATATATGCTTGATTATTTTCTCTGGCTGTTGATTGACCTGATATGTCTTGTAGCTCCTTTTGAATTTTTTAGCTTCATGTATTAACCTAACTTGTGTGGTGGTGTAAAAAAATGCTTTTATAATAAATGACAAATTAAATACTACTGAACTTCTAACTCTGGGCACTGGATGGCCAATAGATGGTGCTAAAGCATGATCAAATTACACAGTGATTCTTGAAATAGTTTTATGTGTATTACTGCTTTATGCAGTACTGCTTTATGCAGTACTACACATGTTCTGTTCCCTGATTTCTACTTCTGTTGTTTATGCTATTTTTATGCCCTTTTTGTGTTTGTTTCATTTCATTTTCATTTCTTGACAACAGGATCAGGAGTCAAAACTTGGGCCACCATAATTTCTAAATTGCACTGATGTCTAATTGCACTGATGTCTTATCCCAAAACGTGGCAGTTTTGTGTCCTTGAACGTCATAAAATGCAACCTTGTCACTGAAAAGTTACAGTTTTCAAGATTCAATCCCACAACAACAGCTGAATGTAGTTATGGTGTCTTTAGTAAGACGTGAACCCCTCCTGTTCGCAATAAAAGCATCAGCAGAATGCTTAGTATGTAGAAACAACTATTTCTCCCCCATCCTACGAAGCAAAGGGATGTTTTGCTCTTTCATGATGTTGGGAAAATGTAATCCTCCAACGTGGGAACTGAGTGCATGTTGAAAGAAGCAGTGATAAACTGTCCTCCGATGTTGATACCCAGTAAACACTGCACATTCCGCTGACTTATATAATGTTAAAACGTGACTGAATCTGTGTTCTCTGTTGCCATGGAAATATAGTATTCACAACAGACTACCTAAGAAGCATGTCAGACAGTCATGTGACGTTGAAGTCTGATGCAAACGTGTTTCTCAGGCAGTGTGATGACGGGAATATACTGTGTTCACATTAGACTGTGACATATTATTCATCCTCCACAGGGAAATTTCTCTTCTCTCTTCTTTTGTTAAAAATATAGGAGGCAAAGAAGACCACCTTACAGAGTTCCCATTAAACCGATGAGATGTGTGCAAAAATGATCAGCCTGATTTATAGTGTTGATTTTTATGTTGTGGGGGAATGTCATTGCTATTTTGCTATGTTTACATAATTGGCCATGGAATTTACTACCAACCTTCACCAAATGCTGATTCATTTTGGTCGTGGTCAGTAAGTTCATATAACTGTAAGCCATATTTTCAAGAGGCCAACCAGATTATTTTTCTATTCAATTTGCCCAGTGAAACAATGTGAGCAGTGTAACTGTCCAGATTACAATTGAATGCCGAATCTCGACTCTCCTGGTTCCTGTCGGTGGTTTCCAGCCTGGCTGCTGGGTGGCTCACCTGGCTGGCTGCTGTGTGAGTCCTGGCTTATCGCTGGTGGCTCCTCCAATCGGATGGAGAAAATGTCCATTAACTCATCAGCCGATGACACCTGCAGATGGAGCAACAGAAACACACTTACGTCTGCACTTCACATTCACATTTTATTTGGCTTTTAGCTGACAGGGAGCAACCTACAGCTAGTGAAACAGTTGAATAAACTCCAGTTTCTAGATCACCTGCAATGCAAGTAACCAACAAATTTCATGTTAATTAACCAACAGTAAGAAGGAGGCAGACTGGTGTTTTAATTCTACAAACACAGGTCCATAGGCACATGTTAGCAAACCAGAGAGGCAAAGATAGATCTGCGGCCAAAGTATCAATGAGAAAGCACTAAGTAGAGCGCATACCTCTGCCAACACTATGCAACTGTCAAGATATGCCAGTTCCACATGTTGGATAGTCAACAAACACACACTCAGTGTTACCCCTTTAACCAGTCAGCATGAAAAGCTAATGTGCACTTCCCTGCCACATGACCGAACTTTCCACAAAGTTTCATGTTATGTGAATCAGAAGCTCAGAATTCAGATTTACATGCGCTTCGATGTGAAGCCACGCCCACTGCCACATCCCACTTTGGCCGAGCTGTTCTCCTTCCTGGCAACTTGTGTTACATCCCCTGCTACTGAGAAACAGGTAATCAGCACTCATCATGCTGCTTGCCTTTACTGCTTTTGACACTGCGTCATCATTTGGAGGCAGGGGCAAGAAGACGACATGGGATCCATGGAAGAACTTCAGTGATGTGACTCGTGCCTTCTGTGCCTTGGCTGCCACACCAGATGCCGTAGATGACAGGACAAATCTTGAGTGATTTGTGGTATTGCTGAATGACCACACCAGCAGCCAGGAATGACGGAAGCAGCTGTTCACCCAAAAAGGTAGAACGATTGATGGACTACACTACCAGAAGCAAGCCTGGCATGTCGCGACCTCCTCCACTGTGGTTGCAAAAATGTGCCAAGGCAGCACTTCAGCGCACTGCCGTTTGTCACTGTGGTGGACTGTGTCATCATATGCAACTTTGTGTTGTCACACTTTCTTTCCTCTTTGGCTTTATTAAATATGCCTTTTAGGCTAAATGGTATCCTGTCTCTGTACTGCTGTATAGTTCCACTTTGGCCATTGCCATAACACACATGCATTTCATGGCATATCTGTCAACATCTTAGAAAACATAGTATACTCTACCGAAGCACATATTTTGATGTTTTTTTACTATTATTTAATTAACTGAATGCCGGAAATATGTAGTTAGGTAGTAGTTGCTAGCATGTTGTAAATAGTACCACTGTATTCCTCAGTCTTGAAAACGTAGGATTAGCCACCAGGATCAAGATCCTAGTTGGTCTAGAACCTGAGTTACAGGTAAAGCCACAGCAGGTGGCAGCCATTTTGAAAAATGGTTGCCACAGTTACCACGGGACAAATCTGCAATGCCCCCTATAGCCAAAAATGATCCTTAGGGCATGCTCTAACAGTGTGCCAAATTTCATGCTTGTATCGTAAAGTGCACGATTCCATCAAAATATTGTGCGTAGCCGCTGGACTATCAGTCTGCTTGTTGTTTTTGTGTGATTTTTGTCCAGAAATGGAGTCAAGATGTGCTTGAATCTTTCTAATAACCATTTTAATGCATTCCTTTGGCCAAACTTGTATGTAAAACTGTGTTCATTTGTCTCTTTATGATGAGCACTTCAAAAGTTATGCTATTCTCTTGTTTTTCTATTTCGGGTTTGGTTAGGATATGTGAAAGAAAGGGTTCAAAATGAACCCCATGGGACATTATTTCAGCCTGGTACCTGGCAGAATCTTAAAGTGCACCCTTCAAGGACTGAGAAAAAACAGGCCCCGATAAAAAAAAACACCCTATGCGTGTGGACCCCCCCTTTCCATCTAGACTACGTATTATACTTCCTGTAAAACAGTGTCTTAAATGTTTACATCATCCTGCTCTAGTGGGCGCAAATAAAAAATTCAAACAATAGAACCTTGGCACATCTTTAGACATCCTCTCACATCCACCTATCACTTAAGTTAAATTGTGTTTCTCTCCCAAACTGATATCCTGTTGGTTTGGTGAATTATCCCTGGCTACACTATGTCCTATCCCATATAAGTAAACTGCATTCTTAATTACATTTAGGGGTTAGTGTATTTTGTTGAGGATTACATTTGTTTCTGACGCATCACAAACACACTTCTACTATGTCTTGTATATCATGTTGGGTGGCTTTTTAACCAGTTTCATTACCTTCAGCCACCAAAACTACTTGTTTAAAGTTAGGGAAAGCTTAAGTTTAGGCATAAAAACTACGAGGTCACAGTCACGTAATGTTTGCAAAAAACAAACTCCGTTTTTGTTTTGTGCTGGGCTTGAACTCTGGCTGCTTGGGTAAAAGGTGGTTGCCTTGAAACTAAGGGATTACAAATCTTCTTGTGATATGTTACAAAAACAAATGTAATCCACAATCCACAAATGATTGCTTTCAATTTGTTCATGTTAATGATCAATCCTACATGTGCGCAGAAGTTCTACATGGAGTTCCACAAGGTTCTGTGCTTGGTGCTTCGTAGCTCATCTTGCACATGCTCCATTTAGGCAATATTATCAGGAAACAGTCCATAAATTCTCATTGTTATGCCGATGATACCCAATTATATCTCTTAGTGAAGCCAAATGAAATTAATCAGTTCAAACTTTAAGCGTGTCTTCAGGACATAAAGAGCCGGATGACCTGCAATTTTCTATTACTAAATTCAGACAGAACCTAAATTCTTTTAATAGGCCCTGAACACCTTAGAAATGCATTATCTAATCATAAAGTTACCTTATATAGTATTAGTATAGGAATCTTGGAGTTATTTTTGACCAGGATATGTCATTTAACTCCCACATTAAAAAAACTTCTAAGTCTGCCTTTTTTCACCTATGCAATACTGCAAAATTTGGCACCTCTTTCTGAAAAAGATGCAGAGAAACTAGTCCTTCTCTGCACTGGTTCCCTGTAAAATCCAGAATAGAATTTAAAATCCTCCACCTCACTTAGAAAGCCCTTGATAGTCAGGCATCATCTTATCTTAATGAGCTCATAGGGTTCTATCTTTCACACTGCCCTACCCGTTGCCACTACCCGCTACGCGTGAATTACGCATTTAGCAGCTTCCACTATCCCTAAACGGTATCTTGCAGCCACACTACCTGCTATACATTATGCCGACTCCGTTATTTGTGCCTGGAGGTGTGTCTGTGGGCGTGTTTTATGCGCTTTCCCTACAGTTGCTATCTTGACCACACACGTTAGGGAAAGCATATAGCGGGTCCTCAAACCATCCGCTACCCATTTGGGCTTTTACAAGAGCGCGCCCAGGCGGCTTCAATGCGCGTCCACTTGGACACATGTGGACGTGCACGTGCGGCTCCACCTCCTCAATTAACTCGCCCATAAAAAGCCACCTTGCTTTAGCCTCAGTTGAACCCCTGAGAAGATGGCAGAGATAGTACTAAATCGCGACCTTCCTCTCTCCATCGCGGGTTTCGGTTTGAGGATTTGGGATAGCGCAGCCTGCTCTTAAAGGCAATGGCACCTGGCACACTGATTGGTTTAACTGGCGTAACGCCCAAACCACTCCTATGCATAATGTAACGGGTAGCGCAAGTGTTTTAGGGATAACGGCAGGTGTGCAAGATAGCACCTTTTGCGGGGGAACATCTCTTACACAATGCTAAATCCCCAAATAACAGGTTTAGGGAGTCTGACGCAAGATAGGGCCCTAAGTATTCAGCATTTCCCCCCAGAGTAGTTTTCTTGTTATGGTGGAAAAGCCTCTGAAACAACAGTTAGACTATTAGGGGAAACTTAGCACATACTGGGTTCCAGATGATGATGAAATTGTTTTAGTGTAGGGGGAAGTCCAGCTCAATGGCAGGAGGCTAGCAGTTAGCATTTGGAGCATCCAGCCAGTCTCCAGCACTCAGTTACAATGAGAGGAAGATAGCACCACTACTGCCCTACAGAACAGCTAGAGGGGATGAAATAGTATCATATTTTTCAAAATGGGTGAACTATCTCATTTCCTAAAGCTCAACCAATTTACGAAAAATTGCATTTAAAAAAATGTAAAAATTAAGCAAATACACATATTGTACAAAGATCAATTGTGGTGCCAGGCTTTTGGTGGACACTAACTGGCTAGTACTTGATGAAAGGCCCATACTGACCCAACATGTGGGCCAGCCCATTTATCAGTCTAACCCTGAGACTATCGTCACTTCATCTTCATCACCCTTCACTTCACTTTGTTTAACAAAGAAGGTCATGGGAAACAGTCCTGAAAAAGTATCATTTTACATCATCTACATATTTCACCGCTCACATCAGTTTGCTGTGCTTGCTTGCTGTTTGCAGAATCTAAATTAACTTAGTGGGTAAAATCAATGGTCAGGCTCAAAAAAAGCACATATCCGCCGAGACCTGAGTTACGGATATAATTCGACAAAGGCAAATTCATTTAGAAAAGCAGCACTTCAAACGTTCAGATCCTCACAAGGGACTCAGACTTGCAGCCCTTCTTTCCCAACATGACACCCGCTGGGCTTCCAGTGTGCAGCAAACGGTTCACCCATGGCTATCCGCTGATCGAACACAAACTTGTGTGTAATTGTATAGAGCTCCTCTCTCGACCTTCTCTGTCAGGAGAGAAATAGGGGCCATCATTCATCCCTGCCATTACCGGCCTGCCTGCCGTGAATAATGCAATTTGTATCCTCTATGGAGTGCATCCAGAACAACAGGCACTCCAATAAACAAACAGCAGATCGCAGTAGAAATCCACTTACGAGGGCAGCCTGGCAAACGCCATGGCCATTAGAAGCCCACTCAGGTCCCATCATTTCAGTCAGATAGATCTCTACCTTATCTGCTTTAGGGGAGGGCTATGATAATGAGCCTGCCAGCTTCGTTCTGCTGAAGTGCTGGATCACACATATGCCTGAGAAGACACACACATACACATACACATATAGTATGCTGTTCAGTGGAGTGTTAGATTTGTGGTACCTGAAAGTGGAGGTAAAGG